>JAWPHD010009845.1:0-99671 GCA_037043455.1 Cyrtodaria siliqua | reverse complement strand
AGTCCGGACCTCGACTTTTGGTAGCCCATGGGCTCAGTGCATGTCATTTATCGGACCGTTATACCTGTATACTGAACATTCCATTTTTTCACAGCCATTTTCTGGATGTAAAAGACCCAAGTCTTCGTCAACTCAGAGAATTGATACTGAAAACAACATCCAGAGAGACTTCAGACATCGTCAAGCTGGCGCCACTGCCACCACATGCCCCACAAATATCTCACCAGGTATTACTTGTTTGTGAAATGTAGAATATGATTGTGGGTTGTTACACAGTATCTGGTAAACTTGAATATGGATGATCCTGTATATGTGTTTGCAGACGACTATGACATTGATAAGACATGCACAGTGATGCCATCCTCTGTATATACTCATATCTTGCTAGCGGTCTTGTGGTTGCTTTTGGTATATTTACAACAGCTTTATATTGTCAGTATCTTTTCTATGGAAACAAGGCAGTTTTGTCAGAATGTTTTATTTCTGTTGCGTAACTTAAAGGCAGGGATATTGATGACTGTAACTTGGTGTTTAATTATTGAACTAGGTTGTATGTTTGTAAAAGAGATACGTACAAACACATTATGTACATGAACATGTATATAGCCTCGCTGTAAGTGGAAACATCAGTATTGTTATTAAAACATTGCAACAGAAACACTAACATCCTTCCATTAGTTACAAAAAGAGATATAACTAAAATGTAAAGCTGTGCGAGTATTTGCATAAGCTGTATTATTCACATAAAATGTCAATGTTACTGTACATTTATACAGTTAGCTATCCCACCAACAACAGCCTAATTTTACAAAACATGTACATCATTTCTAAACCTACTGACGACAAGCTATATTGGTAACTTCAATATTTTGAGAATCCAAACTAAACTACTCAACATTTGCTAAGGATCACTTTTACTCTTCCATATAATTTTATTAGAAATTAATTCACAATAACGATATTAATTTCATTGATACTTCAACATTCCACAATTTGAGTCAAATCATGAGATCACTGCCCTAAATAATTTCATTTAAAATAGAAATAATGCTATTTATTTCAGCAAGAAATTTAGACAGCAAAATAGTGATCCTTAGCAAATGTTGAGTACCGGTGGTATATATAGATGCAATACCAACGGCTTTAACTAGCCAGGCTAAACCCCAAAATAGGAGCGTCAAATTAAGAGTTAACAATTCATAATTAATTTTACGTATATTCAAATACGGGTATTTTAAGAACCCGTTAATAAATCCTTACTTTTAATCGCAAATATACATTATTATAGGTATTATACCACAGGTACCGGTTTAAAAAAAAAAAAAAGTTATATTCTATTAAATACTGAAGGTCTGCATCGAGGAAATCCCAAAATATAGGCATGCATCTCAAAACAACAGCTGCAGTGTTAGTTTTTGAAGTCCCACAGATCTGTCATATGCTGCAATCAACTCGGGAATAAATTATCTTTCCAATAACGTACACTTTCGTATGTCCACACCACATAAGAAAAGCTCTGGTGCTCGAAAAACACAGAAAACGTACCTGTTTTTAAAAATCGACTCTAAGCCAGTCCGTATTATTCGCCTATACAGACCCCCGTAGACCGCTGTTTAGCCTTTGTAGAAGCTCCCGCGGACATAACAACTCATCGACACTATTCCCTACGCACAATATGTCTTTATCCATGCAATAAATAATGTCCAAGTACCTTTCCGACGATCACAAGTATTTAACAAGTATTTCTGCGGCTTTTCTATCAACTTCCGGCATTCTCAATGCAAATGGCGTCGTGGGATACTGAGATTTTTGAAAACGTGTACTTTTGATCGTCGGAAAGGTACTTGGACATTATTTATTGCATGGATAAAGACATATTGTGCGTAAGGAATAGTGTCGATGAGTTGTTATCTCCGCGGGAGCTTCTACAAAGGCTAAACGGCGGTCTACGGGGGTCTGTATAGGCGAATAATGCGGACTGGCTTAGAGTCGATTTTTAAAAACAGGTACGTTTTCTGTGTTTTTCGAGCACCAGAGCTTTTCTTATGTGGTGTGGACATACGAAAATGTATGTTATTGGAAAGATAATTTATTCCTGAGTTGATTGCAGCATATGACAGCTCTGTGGGACTTCAAAAACTAACACTGCAGCTGTTGTTTAGAGATGCATGCCTATATTTTGGGATTTCCTCGATGCTGACCTTCAGTATTTAATAGAATATAATGTTTTTTGTTTTTTTTTTGTTTTTTTTAAACCGGTACCTGTGTATTATACCACTAATTATTTTCCCCATAGACACCAATGTTAAAGTGTCACATATTAATGATTTGCTGCAAATTCAACTCAAGTATGGATAATGCAGCAGTGTAATGTTCATAAAGAAAACTAATTTTCCACTTGAAATATCACCAGAAAAGGTGGGTTCACAAGACATGTAAGAAAGTTCTTGTTTGTTTACTAAACAGGTCAAGGGTACGGCTGTTTTCATTGATTGACTGTTTTCATTGCTCACAAAGTGTAAGGATAGAGTCGAAATTTCGAAAATGTTCATCAGTGATCCAGTAAAACTTATTAATAGGGCTTCTTATATATACAACCACAAAATCGAATAGAAATGGGCAGTTTTCCGCTAATTATAATGCCCGTTTTCATCAAAAAAGGAGGGATTACTTTTTATTATAGGAACTACATTCTACACCTCGGAGGCTTACATGTAATTAGTGGTGGTAAACCTATATGACCTGAACACCAGGAAAGAGAAATGGTTCTGTACTGTAATTTTGTCGTTATTTGGCGGGATAGCTACTTTAAGATTGTTTGGAGTAATGGCTAATCAACAAATTGAACATGTTAATTTGTAATTTTCAGAATGAGCAGAAGGAAGCCGCCATTAAAAAACACCTACTGAATAGCATCCAGGGGAGGTTACAAAATGAATCAAAATTAACAAGTGGTGGAGAGTTATCTTCCTTTCCAAAACCATGCAACAGATGTTGTAGAACAAAGAAGCTGAAGCATGTTGATGGAGTGCAGTGTCCGCAGGCAGAAGTAATTGATAACATTACCTCAGCTATTCATATAAGTGATGATAGTTTAGTAACAAAAACAATTAATACAAATGACTCTACAGTGGCTGATTTAGAATCTAACACAACTACACAGGATGATTTTAAGAAGAGAAATTTAAATGTGAAAACAGTTTTTAATTCAAAAGTACATAGTCGTCAGATGGAAAGTGGAAGTAATTACCAATCACAGAATAGCCAACTCATGACAGATAGGAATTCCAATTATTATTCTTTGCAGTCCAGAAATCAGACAAACACTGCTTTAAACAGAACTATTTCTAGAGCTCCATATCTGGATAGTTCAAACAATTTGAAGCCAAAACATACAGAAACGGTTCATAAACAGTCGTCTTTCACTAATTCTAATCTAAGGGGAATAAATGGTAATAGTGATATAACAAGTACAAAAACAGTTGGTGACATTGTCCCTGCAAATAATCTATTGATAAGTGTTCCTGCTACTGCTAATTCTTCCAAGCTGGGATCCTGCGTTGATACATTTCCAGAATCCTGCAATGAGAAATTCATCTTACCTTTCTCTGTGTTAGGAACCAGTAAAACCGTTAATAAAAAGTCTATTAATAACTCTGCACCGGGATCCAGAATTGTGAAATCGACTACAGGAACCAGCAAAACAAATTCTAGTTCCAGTAATTTTGTGGCAGGATACAGCAGTAAGAAATCCATTTTACATTCCCCTGTGTCAGGAGCAAGAAATAACAATGATAGGACATCTATAATAAACTCGGAAGTCAGATCCACAATTGTGAAATCCACCAAAGGAACCAGCAATAATAATGATGTAGATCCTACTGAAATTTTCAGGGGACCGGGAACAAGCAAGACTACATCACATGCGAGTAATACATTGACACCAGGAACCAGTAACTTGGATATAAAAACTGGTTCTTCCAGACCAAAGAAGGAAGAAATACTGCAGAGTTGTCCATTGTGTCAGACTGAGTTTACAAAGGGGTAAGAGCATTCATTTAGATTAATATTTTTTAAACTTTTCTTCATTTGTAATTTGCACTTGTGAATATGTCTTCTTTAAGTTGGATTATATATAATGAGTGAAAGGGTTTAACAACTGGTCTAAAATAACTGAGTAAGAAGAACTATTTTTTGGTATTATAAACTTAGTTTCTCTGACACCGATTGTCTCTTGTCCTACATCTGAAATGTGATCTTCAATATAATTCATTGGAAGTCAGCTGCAGAGACTGTTTTGTGTCATATTTAAGGTTGATTGCAATACTAACAAATCTTAATCATTAAAATTGCTTTAAAATGCATTATTATTTGTTTTCTTGTCAACATTATCGTACAAACCTCCGTATACGACAGGTCATTTGTACAAAACGAGAATATAATCAGTGTTGTTTACACAAATACAGCTGTTGCTTCTGTGTACACATATAAATGTATCATACACACATACCGCGGTTTCAATTTCCCAACAATGTATGTAAATGCATCTACCGACACAATTTCAGATATCACTTTGGGAGATGATGTGTTGGGGCCATTAAACACTTTCCATGTATTCATATAAACGAGAATATAAATAATATGTTATATTTATATTTGCAGGGCTGGACAAATAGAAGTTGACAGTCACATAGCGTTATGCTTATCGTCTGCAGATGATGATATTACCTGGTAGAGACGGAAAACTGATTTTAGGAATGATCCCTATTTAAAATGGGGAGAAGTTACTATTTAATAATAAATACATAAATGAACATGTCTTAAAGTATTCTGTTCTTTGAAATTCGCATTTTAAATTAATGAAAACAGTTACTAGTGCCGCCTGTCATTTTAAAGATTTTAGCACGTCGGTTTTTGACAGCTAGTGTCACCATTGAGTCATCAATGTTGTCTGCGCTTCCGGTTAACGTTTTGTCATTAAACAGAAATGATCAGGTTAAGTTCTTCAGTATTGCATGTGAAAACAATTGGCTGCCGCTGTCGTACAAGCTTGCATTCCTAGCTTTTATACACTTCTAGGGAACATGTTGCAAATATGAAATTTAGATTTAAAAAAATAAATCAATATCCAGTAGAAAAGCACTTAATAGTATAAAGGGTTCTATTAGCGAGAGTAGTCTCAATTATATTTGTTATGATTTGCCAAGAAAGTGGGGCGAGTATATAGTGGTACCCATGTCCTTCCGTCTGTCCATCCATCCATACAAGCAGAGTTTTACATTCAAGTTTTTATCTCTACTTGCCACAGTCAGCAGAGCTAATGGAATGGTGTGTCTTCCGTCGTCCGCCCGTTAACTTTTGCCTTGTGAGCACTCTATCCCTTCAATTTTCATGCAAACTTAACCAAACCTGGCCAAAGTCTTTATATCAATAAGAGCTCGGATGAGTTTGAAAAGCGGCCATATCGGATTAGTAATTGCCCTGGAATAACGAAAAATGCAATATTTTGCCTTGTGAACTCTCTAGCCTCTTCATTCTTCATGCGATCTTAAACAAACTTGGCAAAAGTCTTTATATCGATGAGAGCTAGGATGAATTCGAAAACCGGCCAGATCGGATTAGTAACACCAGAGTAACTGCCCTTGAGTTAGCAAAAAATGCTATATTTTGCCTTGTGAACACTCTAGCACCTTCATCATGTTCCTTATATAATACAGTAATAGTATCTTGGTCATTGCGTACCCTGCAATGATGTCGTGGCGTCAACGTAAGTTAGCATATACATTAATACTACCTTGGTTATTGGGTACCCTGTTATAATGCCATGGTGTCATCGTAAGATAGAGTAGACAATACTAGTACCTAGGTCATTGGGTACCCTGTAATGATGTAGTATGTAACCGTGAGATAGAGAAGAAATTAATAGTACCTTGGTTATTGGGTTCCCTGCAATGTATGTCTTGGCGTCATCTTAATATATACTATACTTTAATAGTACCTTGGTCAGTGGGTACCCATTAGAGATGTCGTGGCATCACCGTAAGATAGAGCAGACATTAATATTGCCTTGGTCATTGAGTACCCGGCAATGATGTCGTGGCATCGACGTATGATTTTGTAGACATTATATAGTACCTCGGTCTTTGGGTAACCTGCAATGATTGAGATAGAGTAGACATTAATAATACCATGTTAATTGGATTCCCTGAAATAATTTTGTGACGCCACCGTAAAATGGAGAAGTAATAGTACCTTGGTCAGTGGGTACCTGTAATGATGTAGTGATGTGAACGTAAGATAGAGTAGCAATTAATAGTACCTTGTACATTGAGTTTCCAGCAATGATGTCGTGGCGCCACCGGAAGATAGATTAGACATTAATAGTTTTTTGGTCACTGGGTATCCTGCAATGATGTCGTGGTGTCACCGTAAGGTAAGGTAGAAATTAATAGTACCAAGGTCATTGGGTACCATGCAATGATGTTGTGGCGACACCGTAAGATTTAGTAGACTTTAATAGTACCTTGGTGTGTGGGTACCCTGTATTAATGATGTAGAGATGTAACCGTAAGATAGAGCAGAAATTAATAGCACCTTGGCCATTGGGTACCCATCAGTGATGTCGTGGCGTCACCGTAAGATAGAGTAAACATTAATAGTACCTTGGTCATTGGGTACCCTTCAATGAGGTCGTGGCGTCACCTTCAGATAGAGTAGATATTAATATTACCTCGGTCATTGAGTACCCGCTAATGATGTCTTGGCGTCGACTTGCGATTTTGTAGACATTAATAGAACCTTGGTCATTGGGTACCCTGCAATGATTTCGTGGCTTCACCATGAGATCGAGTAGATAGTATTAGTACCTTGGTCATTGGGTACACTGCAATGATGTCTTGGCGTCACCGTGAGATAGAGTAGACATTAATAATACTTTTGTTTTTGGGTTCCCTGCAATAATTTGTGGCGACACCGTAAAATTGAGAAGCATTAATAGTACCTTGGTCATAGGGTTCCTTTTAGAGATGTCGTGGCATCACCGTAAGATAGAGCAGACATTAATAGTGCCTTGGATGTTGGGTACCCTGCAATGATGTCGTGGCGTCACCGTAAGATAGAGTATACATTAATAGTGCCTTGGTCATTTTGTACCCTGCAATGGTGTCCTGGCGTCATCGTAATATATACTAGACATTAATAGTTCCTAGGTCAGTGGGTACCTTGCAATGATGTCGTAGCGTCACCGTAAGATAGAGTAGAAACTCGTAGTACCTTGGTCATTTTTACCCTGCAATGATGTCCTGGCGTCATCGTTATATATACTAGACATTAATAGTACCTTGGTCACTGGGTACCCTGGAATTATGTTGTGGCGATACCGTAAGATAGCGTAGACATTAATAGTACCTTGGTTATTGGGTACCCTGCAATGATGTCATGGTGTCACCGTAATATATACTAGACATTAATAGTACCTAGTTCACTGGGTACCCTGGAATTATGTTGTGGCGACACCGTAAGATAGAGTAGGAATTAATAGTACCTTGGTCATTGGGTACCCCGCAATGATGTCATGGTGTCACCGTAATATATACTAGACATTAATAGTACCTTTGTCATTGGGTACTCTGCAATGATGTCATGGTGTCACCGTAATATATACTAGACATTAATAGTACCTTTGTCACTGGGGACTCTGCAATGATGTCATGGTGTCACCGTAATATATACTAGACATTAATAGTACCTTTGTCATTGGGTACTCTGCAATGATGTCATGGTGTCACCGTATGATAGAGTAGACATTAATAGTACCTTTGTCACTGTGTACCCTGGAATTATATAGAGATGTAACCGTAAGATAGAGCAGAAATTAATAGTACCTTGGTCATTGGGTACCCATTAGAGATGTCGTGGCGTCACCGTAAGATAGAGCAGACAGTAATAGTGCCTTGGATGTTGGGTACCCTGCAATGATGTCCTGGCGTCACCGTAAGATAGAGTAGATATTAATATTACTTGGTCAGTGGGTACCCTGCAATGATTTCGTGGCGTCAACGTGAGATAGAGTAGATAGTATGAGTACCTTGGTCACTGGGTATCCTGCAATGATGTCTTGGCGTGACCGTGAGATTGAGTAGACATTAATAATCAGTACGGGAGCAGAGAAGTCATTTCACGTGCTTGGACCGCATAACTCAAACATAAATAATTGGTGTTGGAGGCAACGTAGTTCCCATTTTGCAAGCACGTGCAGATGCGCGGATTTTATAGTACTCTTTTTAGAAACACTAGTTTAAAGCTTATACTAGATGGCAAAGAAAACAAATCATATCAGAAGTCCGTTATTATGTCGGAGATTTATAAAACAATCGTGTTGACAGGTTTTATTGAGATATCATAATCGGAAATCGCGGTACAAATGCGAAGATCGAAAAAAACTAGTTTTTGTTTTCTTCGAAATTGCCAATGTTTCAAAACGGGTACAAAAATTGTATATTCTTAAATAGTGTTGAAATTGACAGGAGTCGAAGATCATTACCTGATCTACCTTTTTTGAAAATTTCTTATTTTTTCGTGAATATACATTTTGCGTGCCCGTTTTGAAAGTTGGTACCTGCATTTCACTCTTTCAGAGGCTATTCAAAATGGCGGCGACACAGAAAAACACCCAGCCCAGGGCCAGTCAGTCGCACGCCACAAACCCACTTATCCCTGAACAAATTAACATCATAATGTCACACAGTCACAGAAACTAAATATTGTGAATTGAACTGAACGGTTATAAATATCTAAGGAATGTGCTAAAAATAGCTCACACACATTCAAAGGTCAAATAATGCTGATCCGTGTGTACACAGATAGATCGTATACGGCCCGATAGACCGATGGATTATTTCAATTTATTTGCACAGGAGTAGAATTAAAACAGTGTTACAATCACGATCGTATACAATTCCAAGTTTTGCATGAGTGCGTAATTTACAAACTACAAACAAATAGATCTATTACAGTAGACAATGTGGAGAATTAAAATTGAAAAGTGGAACACACCAGCAAATGCCTGAAATGGGTCATGGCATTGTGACTGTCTGCACTGTAGCCTATGAAAGTAAATACACTTTTAATTTCTGTATGACAAGTGTTTAACGTTGAAACATGTAAAACGGTGGTGGTTCATATATATTAACTTAATTCTGATAATTTTTTAGAACACATGAGTGATGAATAATTGATGAAAATGTAAGCCTTGAAAATCGGTATACAGACAAATGCCCCCCTGGACAAATGCCCCCCCCCCCCCCCCCCCCCCCCCTGCTCATTTTTGTATAGGTGGACAAATGCCCCCTCATGTTTTTGTATAGGTGGACAAATGTCCCCCTGAACTTTTTACAAGGTGGACATAAGCCACCCTGATAATTTTGCAAATTAAATTCATACAAAAGAATAATCACATAATTCACAGGTAATTCCCAGTTTGTAAGTATTCAGAGCTATAAAAAAAAAAGTGTGACCAACACAAACAGATTAATTACTTACAAACTGGGAATATATATCAGGGGGGCTTATGTCAACCTTGTAAAAAGTTCAGGGGGGCATTTGTCCACCTATACAAAAACATGAGGGGGCATTTGTCCACCTATACAAAAATGAGCAGGGGGGCATTTGTCCGGGAGGGCATTTGTCCTAGATTCTTGAAAATCTACTATTTGTTCATGAATGCCACCTGTGACTTACATTTTGGACAGTATCATCTTCTGGAAAGCACCACTTTCAATTCCAGTTGTGTTTTAAGTAAAATGTTATGGAATGCTGACATTGTTAGCATTGAGAAAGTTGGACAGAGTTATTAATATTAAAAACAAATAAAACAATATCATATATGACTTGTTTTTTTTCAGGTCTGCTAAGTAAGCTAGAGGCAGTGTGCAGTATTACCACAGCCAGATTCAAGTCAAGTTCCCCAGTCTCATAGTACAACTACATCAAGAGCCTTGTATAAGCCAGTATGTAGGTAAGCGCAGCTTCAAAAAATCTATGAATTTATCAATGTATGTTCTTTGCAAAATATGTGGCATAGTGCACCAGTCCTGCACTTAGTCTCAGACTTTTTATACTAAAAATAAAAATGGTGTTTTACAGCACACCGACACATAAACAGGTCATATTGTGCTTTAATAGATCATATGTAAAATTAAACAAACAAAATCAAAAGGTCCTTGTATTACATCTAAAATATTAAACTTAACCAGGACCCCGACTTAACATAATGTGCTGGCATGGCCCAGCAATAGCATGGTGGACGATAGCAATCTGGAGCTTCCGGTTCAAGTCACACATGCACCACTGAGTTTCTGTGTTTTCGCGCAATACATCTTCCCTCAGCCTTGTTTGTTCCTCAGCCTCTTTTCTTTGATTGGGATTGAAACTGGGGAGTCTATCCTCCAAGCACGATAAACAACCATAGAAATTATTAAAATATACATTAGTAAGAGTAAGACAGGTTCTCGAATTCCTATGAGTCATTTGGGGCGGCTCTAAATAAGGTATACCGGTAATAAATGTGTTGATTTAGCAGAAAACGATTATTTTTAATTTATCGTACATGTAAAAAGAGTTCTATAATCACTATTCATTTACATATTTCAATTCTACAACTTGTTACCTATTTAAGTTGAAACAAAATATCATGTGTGTCATTTTTATTTTCAGAACCTGGAGTCCTGAGATGCTGGGAGTTAGCTGAAAATAGTTAGTGAAGTCCCAATATATATAGGAGGATTTTATTGAAACAAGTAGTCACATATAACTTTTTACAACATTAACAACAGAATCAGAAATACTTCAACGAACAAGAATAGTATATAATAACAAGATGGTGTACAATATATATATATTTTTTTTATGAATCATGAATCAGCAATACCTCATACGGACAGTACTAGCATCAACTTCAAGAAAAATATGTCTAGTAAGAGGATCACCAGTTCAGCCAGCCCAATGTCATATCAACATGCATATCCGACTGTTGACACAAGGTGGATCGATGGCGACATTAACTGGACAGTTCATTGGAGTGGCTCAAAATAAGGGCTAATATGAAAATATAAATGTGTTTCTGTTAATCTGACCGGCCGTGCCCAATTTATTTATTGGATTAAAATGTTTTCTGAATTGTATTGGATTATATAAAAGTTTGTGGAATAACAGATGGCAGGAGGTGTATATTACCGGTTCTACCCAGAAGAAAAGTGAGTGGTCTTCCTCACCAAAAAAATAACAAACAGATACATGTATATATATATAACCTCACATATGTTCAAAATGACTTGCACCATATAAACAATACGGGCTTAGAGGTGCGCATATTAAAGGGACATGCAGCAATCTTTTTTTTTTAAACTCCAAAATGTTATAACTTATAATTTAAATATATGCAAGCGGGTGTAAAGTGAAAATAAATTATTGATTAATCAATCGAGGTGCAAATTTTAATGCTTGATAAAAACTTGATAAATGCTGTGTGTCCCTTTAATAAATAAAAACAATTATTGTATGATGCAATTTAATTTGTTATGTAATACCCTTTATATTTGGGATGTTTTGATGTAAATATTTGAAATAAAATGTTTTAAATCAAATAAATAATTCATTTTGATATCTGACTTGTTACATATTTTTTTCTTAGTCATGAAAGATAATATTTAAGGCCTTAATATGTACCTTAAATGTTTATTGTTTACCATTGAATGGTGAGGCGGCATATGGTGTTAGTTATCTGTGCGTCTATATCCTTCCACAGTTTTTAACCAATATTTTCGAAACTTTACATGATCTTTATCCATGATGTCTAGAGGGGCATATCGATTTTGCATCAAAATAAAATTTATTTATGAATATATATTCTTGCATAGTACAATTTTCCACGGATTGTTTTCAGTGCGTTCATTCAAGTCCCATGGACATATTGAGTTATGGAGATGTTCGGTTGCCTTTTTAGCTCTACTGATCAGAGATCAGCAGAGCTTATGCCGTGGTGCGGCGTCCGTCGTCCGTCTGTCCGTCTGTCTGTCCGTAAACTTTTATTTGTAGCGACAACTCCTCTGAAACTACTGGATGGATATTCATGAAACTTTACAGAAATGTTGCCCATAACGTCTAGATGATCCTAGCAAAAATTCATGTTGATGTAAAATCCAAGATGGCCGCCAAAGCTAAAAATAGAGTTTTAAAATACAAGTTTGTAGCGACTACTTCTTGAAAACTATAAGTGATATTGATATGGGACTTTTTCTAAAATGATCAGCATGACATGATGTTGATCCTTGTCAAAAATCGTTTTGATTCAACGTTAAACATGGCTGCCAGCGGCCATCTTTGTTTACATAGAGTTATATAATAAAAACTTGTAGCGACTACTCCTCTGAAACTACTTGACGGATTGTCATGAAACTTTACAGGAATGTTGCTCTTGATGTCTAATTGATCCTAGCAAAAGTTCAGATCTGCCAGAAATTCAAGATGGCCGTCACAGCTAAAAATAGATTTTTAAAAAATAAGTTTGTAGCGACCACTTCTTGAAAACTATAAGTGATATTGATATGGGACTTTTTGTAAAATGAACAGCATGACATGATGTTGATCCTTGTGGAAAATTATTTTGATTCGACGTTAAACATGGCTGCCAGTGGCCATCTTTGGTTACAAAGAGTTATATAGTAAAAACTTGTAGCGACTACTCCTCTGAAACTACTTGACGGATGTTCATGAAACTTCACAGGAATGTTGCTCTTGATGTCTAGTTGATCCTAGAAAAAGTTCTGGTCGGCCGGAATTTCAAGATGGCCGCCACAGCTAAAAATAGATTTAAAATAAATAAGTTTGTAGCGACTACTTCTTCAAAACTATAAGAGATATTGATATGGGACTTTTTCTAAAATGATCAGTATGACATGTTGTTGGTCATTGTCGAAAATCGTTTTGATTTGACGTTAAACATGGCTACCAGCGGCCATCTTTGTTTACATAGAGTTATATAATGAAAACTTGTAGCGACTACTCCTCTGAAACTACTTGACGAATTTTCATGAAACTTCACAGGAATGTTGCTCTTAATGTCTAATTGATCCTAGCAAAATTTCAGGTCGGCCGGAAATTCAAGATGGCCGCCACGGTTAAAAATAGATTTTCAAAAATCAAGTCTGTAGCGACTACTTCCTGAAATCAAAATCAATCAGTAGAGCTTCAAGGTCATTGACCTCTTGTTATATTTGTATACATTCTCATCTTCACCTCTCACCGCTGCGGGTTCAATTGAATTCCCACTGGGAGCTGAACTTGTAGGTGAGAAAGTGTCGATTTTTACAGATAGCAGTAAGTACACAGTACTGGTTCTACCCAGGAAATATGGCCTAAAATGTGCTATAATGAAATAAAACACAATTCAACTTTAAAAATATAAAGTAAAAAAAATGGCCTTCTTTATTTTCCTTCGATGCTATCAGTATAAGTATTACGACAGTGTTTCTGTCTGATAAAAAATTCATCTTAGGTTTCAACCGACAAATGATCTATATTTAAACTAATACAAGTAAGATGGGGCCCTCAAACCGTTTTATGTGTGGGTGATATATTCCACGGTTGATTCATGATACTAGCATGGGACAGCTACAGTACATATGACAGTGCTGAGTGCAGTTGCGGATGAATTGAATTGAATATTTCACGGCTCATCAACACAGTACAGGTTATTTAGAGCCGCCCCAGAGAGAGGGGAAGGATACATAGGAATCCGGGAACCGTGCCAAACTTTTATTGGAGAACAGATTCCTATGGTTCTTTAACATGCTCGGATGATAGACCTATACGCGGGACCACCCTGTTTACGTCCCCATCCGACGGACGAGGCTAAGGGAATGTGTCTTGCCCAAGAACACACCGACAAAACTCAGTGGCACAACCTCCCGTTACAAATCCGCTGCGCTACTGACTGCGCCAAGTTGCGGATGACAATTAGACACTGGACAGTCTAGTCAAAAACACAGCAACAAATATATTATCTGAATATGTTTAAGAATGTATGCTTGGAAGAGCTTTCAAAAACAGACTTTCATGATTTTAGTTGGGGTGGGATGGTGCGAATCCTTTTAAATCTCAGCTCAGATGCCCTCCCCTTCCTTCTCTCAACTCCCATCTTGAACAGTAGCGATTGTTACGTTAACTTTCCACATATGAGAGGGTGCCCAATACTACCCGCTCCATCGAATACGCGCCTGCAGTTCTTGCGAGGTCAGTCGAGTCAAAATTACAGTTAAACAATTCGTATTTTCGTGTACTTTTGATAAAGAAATAACATGCTTTTCGTGATATGCAGCAAAATTCATGTAATGTGTTAGCTAAAACAACAATTCAAGTATCTCCTCGTACTTTATTTAACAAAAAACACACGGTTGTCATTTTAATCGTATTCTAAAAATGGCATCTTTTAGAGTTATCGCCCATCGCTTCGACATTTTACAAGGCGGGTCTGCATTTATCACGCAGTAAAGATTCTAAAAAAAAAAGTCGGTACAGCCGAAAATCACGAAACCTAAAGGGAAAATGAAATTTCATGATCAAAAATTGTCACAATTTTCCAAATTATGCGTTTTAAAAAATTCAAAATGGCGGACATTTTTTTTTTTTTGACGTTGCCGAAAGATGACGTACTACTTTTCGTTGTCAAAACGTGGTTGCGATATTTGAAAGATGTAGGAAAATATCAAGGCTGCTCCCGTACTGAATACCTTTGTTTTTGAGTACCCTGCAATGATTTCGTGGCGTCACCATAAAATTGAGAAACATTAATAGTACATTGGTCAGTGGGTATCCTGCAATGTTTTCGTGGTGTCACCGTAAGATAGAGTGTACATTAATAGTACCTTGGTCACTGGGTACCTAGCAATGTTTTCGTGGTGTCACCGTAAGATAGAGTGTACATTAATAGTACCTTGGTCACTGGGTACCTAGCAATGATTTCGTGGTGTCACCGTAAGATAGAGTGTACATTAATAGTACCTTGGTCACTGGTACCTAGCAATGATTTCGTGGTGTCACCGTAAGATAGAGTGTACATTAATAGTACCTTGGTCACGGGATCCTCTTTAACACTTACCCTTTCTTCCATCACCCATGTAAAACGTGTATAACCTTATCCGGTATGCAAGAAAATCTGGCACTAAACGGTGTGCATCTCTTATAAGAACTAATTAAACGTAGTTAAATAATTGTGTACTTCTAATGGTGAGCTGGTTCGAGATCCATTCAATATATATGTTTAATCTCGATGCAAATTGTTTAACATGAAATGCGTATTTTCTTTTTGACGCTGTATATTTATGTTTGTGTCCTTGCGCCGAAAACAAGGCATCATGTTTAGAAATCCCCACTCCCACCCCCACACCCATCTGCCAAAAATAAAAATCTGTAACGTTCGTCTTTGTCTACATTAGCTATGTTGCATGTGCTTGGCATTTAAATAGAGTTTAATAAACATTGTTGAAGTGATACGGGAAATAATTCCCGAGTAAGAAAGATTCTTGCGATATAGAAACGAGTGCGTTTTCGCACGAGTTTCTATATCGCAAGAATATTTCTCACAAGTGAATTATTTTCCGTATCACGACAAAAATGTTAATTAAACTATATATTCTAATACACCCGCACTTTATAGCCTAGTTTAAAATATCTGAACGATATATCACTGTAATTTTTGCAACGTTAGGAGAATAAGCATTGCGCAATGCGCATTGCGCATTGTAACGTATGCAACGTTAGGAGTGTAAGCAAAGCAATGCGAAAGATTTCAGATGTGTGCGTTATTTTCACATTTCAGGAGTATAAGAATAGAAATAGAACATCGTTTACGGTGAATTATCTATAACATATCACGGGTTGTCGTTCAGTTGTAAACAATAATTTCACTCGGCCTTCGGGCTCGTGAAATTATTGTTTACAATTCAACTCCATACCGTGATATATTAAACGATAATTCACAGTAAACTATGTTCTATTTCTTAAATATATATTCTGTGATGAATTTCTTTCCAATCGTCTTTTGACACAAGTATTCCTTCTTCTGTCACTCCTTTGGTGACAGCGCGGAGTGCTATCTTGCACACTACGCGAAATAGCACAGTAGAGGAAGGGATATGTTATAGATTTTCTCAAACTTGGAAATTTCTATAATTCATCACAGAATATACAAGCAAGGTTTTACGCAAGCGTAAAATAGCTGCCGAGAGACAAGAAGTTAACATAATAATATATCAAGTCACGGGTGTTAAAACAATATTGAAAATAATAAATGTTGTCACGGAGACATAAACATGCCACGACCGTTTTTTCTTACATTCTTTCCGATTTTTACCACCAGTTCTTCCTACCAGGCATTTTAAATCAATGTGGGCGACCTCGCTTCTTTCTGTCCAAAAACCTTGACATGCCTTACATATTGATTACAATTACCTTGTAATACGACGTGCTAGAAGTACACATCACCACAGAAATACAATTGTTCACGTGTGCGTTAGAGTGTACATTATTACAACACATAAACAATGGTTTATACAACGCAACGTCGTTAACCATTTTATTAGTCAGTGCCTCGTATAGCAAATTGTATTAGGTCACCCCTTATTTAAGTAGAAAAGTGCATATCTGCATGGTAAAAAGTAATATAAGGCAATGTTCCTATACGTTTTATTACTCTTTCCAACAATACCGGTTTATTTGTACAAAAATAAGGCAACAACTTCACCAACACAAACTGTATATTTAAATTACAATTGTACGAATATGAACATAACAACTTAAAACATGCCATTTTGAAATAAATGACTTTCATATGTTCGTCTATCACGAACCTGTACAAAACGTTCACAGTAAGTCGAATTAAAGGTACCAACTCATAATTCATTTCACGCATATTCGATAACGGATATTTTAAGAAATTGTTATAAAGCTTTACTTTTAATTGGCACTTATACGTTATTATATGACCTGAACACATGGATAGAGTTTTGGTAAACAGTTTTGTAGTGTAATTTGACGTTATTTGGCGTGTTAGTTTCTTTAACCAGCCGACCACCAGCGCCCCATACCCATAACCACGTGGGCTAAACCTCGTGATTTTTTGATCACGTACACGACGTACTAAACACTCCATTTGAAGAAATATGTATTTACCCTTTATTATTGAATACGGAACGGATTTTGATAAAACGAAAAACGCACGTGCCTCTATTAAGCAAGGTCGTTCCTCCGCCGATAATGACAACAATTATTCCTGCACTTTCTGAGATTATCCCAAACACACTTTACAAACTGACCAAAGCGATCAGGTCGCGTCAGTTTTGGAATATTTGATTGGGATAATCTGTGAAAATGCAGGAATAATAACGTTGTCATTTGCAGCGGAGGAAAGGGCTAGATTAGTAGAGGTAGTTGCGTTGTATTTGATCAAAATCCGTTGAGTATTGGTTCACTATTTACGAAGAAGTGATGAACCATCTATTTTCGCCGTGCACGCGATCAGAAGGTCAAGTGGTTTAGCCCACCTTCTTTTTAACAGTAGGCATACAAGTCGAACAGGAAAAGAAGACATCATAGAACACAGTCAACGAAAACACGCATTTTAAAACAAACAACAATTATAATGTTAATTAAGAAGGAAGGCATGTGACATCACAAACAGGAACGGGTTGAAAGGTTCGTTATATTCAAATTTCGTTTATCGAAAAAAAAACTCTGAACCTGAGATGGAGCAGGTCGTGCTGGACCCCCACCCATACCACCAATATGTTGACCTGTTATTGGGGTGTGGGATGCGTAGAATATGTATTGCACACCCTGCAATAAGTTATGACCTCGAATTGGATAATGACTTTTGTGTACATTTTGAAACCACCATATCTCTCAGACGTTCAAGACGCTCCTATCTGCGCTTATCAATAAGTAATTGAAGTTTGCCGGAATCAAATGTTCAGTTTGTATACGTGGTAGTTAATTAAGGAACATATTGATCCAGAGCTTGCAGCTGCAGATAATACCTCATCAAACAAATCATACGTATGACAGTGTGAATCAACATTATTTTGAAATTAGTTTATCACACAGCGTGGATCTGGAAGCGTGAATAAAAAAGCAAGTCGTAAATACATACGAGTAATTACTCCAGTACAACAGGTGTTCAACGTGTTATGAAACACAAAACAAAACGTAATATATATATATTTTTTTAAATAAATGACGTTTGCACCAAATGCTCGATTTTGTAACCATGACAACAATAAATCCTTATAAAATGCTTTTATCAGGTAGATACTGTCTAATTAATCATTTATAACTCAAGTTTCGTCCACTCGTCTTTCAATACCACAATTTGCATACTAACTAATTAAAAAGCTGTTCCAAATATCCCTAAGGAAATGAGAAGCGTTGTTTTAGCGTCTAGTTATATCTGCTATACTGCATGACAACATTTCTGTTCACAATAAAGCCGAGTTTATGAGGGTATACAATACCTCTGACGTCAGGTACGTCAAGCGTTAAAAGACGTCATTTTAAACGCCAGATAACACGTTAACGGCTTCAAGACGCGTCATTTTAAACGTCAGATGCACGCAGCAATGCGTTATTTTAAACGAGGGCAAAGAGAGATGGCAAAATAAACTCTGCAAAAGGTGCATATTACCGTGTCGGGTAAGATTTTAAAGACACAATGTCGATAATGGATAATTAAATAAGATAAAGAGCACAGAAAAAAACAATGTTTTATCGCGAGGTAATGTTCTACTTGGCTGGATGGTAGAGTCATTAAAAGGTGTTCTATATTCAAAATTGCTCTGGAGACAGAAAAATATCAATTATTTATAAGCAGTTTTCGTTCACAGAGGCTCTCATGCCATGGATTGATGTTTGCCATAACGGCAAACTGATATATCCAGGCACACGTTAATTCACTCAGAATATTGTATTTGAATTTGAATCATTGGTTTTGTTTAAACTTTGATGGCCCACTGCTCCTCACACATAACACACTCAGGAGCATGGTGTCCCATTAAGAGAGTCGCACATGCCACACATCAACGTCAACCTTAAACCATGTACATTAAGTCATCATACCTGTTAAATGGATGAAGAAAACTCCTGATGCACATACAATGAGTTATGGAATATGTCATATCCTGAAACGCCGCCTACAGAACAGAATCATATAACACTAATGAACAGGCATTAATAGACTAGTGGTAGAAACTTGAATAATCAATGATAAACAAGACGATATTTATGTGTTTTATAATGAGCTAGAATGATTTACTAATGTCATGGATCTCAAGTTGAACATTTGTGCAAAGAAATGTATTCAAAAAATATATATATGATGATTTGAATTGTGTTCGGCATAAGCTAATTATTATCACGCAAATAAGGACCGAATAACTGTTGGTACACGGCGGTTATAGAGTAATCATGTTTAGACATTATTAGTTATTTGGATTCTTGACAGGGGACATGGGCTCACACTTCAGAGGACATGGGCTCACAATCACTGCCTATAAATCGTATTCACCCGAGCCGTCAAGTGAAGGGTAATATACTTGCTAGGCAGGGAATGTGAGCCGATGTCACCTGTCAAGAATCCAAATAACGAATTTGTCATACTTCAAAGTTGTTACTACTTATATTAAAAAACAAACCACCTTAACCACGGTTTCTTTTTATTTAGTTAATTTCCCCGTAACGTGCATCTATTTCATGATTAACACGTGACGTCGCTTATGTTTACGTTCATGACGTCAACGCTCTAAACGTCGTTAAATTCGGCGTATTTTTTAAATAAAAAACGTTGTGAACATTTTTACTATCACCCTCTCATGAATGTGATATTTATTTTAATGTTGGTGTTTTATTATCTTTAAAATGGCAAACAACACTATATAAATATTGCATCCCAGTGAGAGTGACAGTGGATATTGTCAACTTGAGGGAAATAATGAAGGTGGACCATATCCACCGTCACCCTCACTGGGATGCAATATTTATTTGTGATTTTTTTGCCATTTTAAGGATAATAAAACACCAACATTGTGATAAACGACGTTTTTTATTTAAAAAATTCGCCAAATTTAACGACGTTTAGAGCGTATTTATTTTATTATACCGAAAAAAAAGAAGAGATTTTTTTGGGGGAAAATGAAACATATAAAAAATGGTCCATTCCGTTCTTATTAAAAAGAGGATGTTTTTAATTTATTTATTAACCAGTTCTGATTTAAGTAGCACGTTATGGTCAACAAAAACATTATTCATATCTTTAAACAAAACTGCACATTACATCAACATTTTAGAAATATAAATACCATAATACATAAATACTAATAAGGTTTTCAACAATTCGTTTGCTCATAACGTGTTAGTCATGGAAAAAAAACAATATCTATTTATAAACTTGCTGTGACATCGGATTTTATCATTAGAAATACAATGAT
Source organism: Cyrtodaria siliqua (assembly GCA_037043455.1). Taxonomy (NCBI): domain Eukaryota; kingdom Metazoa; phylum Mollusca; class Bivalvia; order Adapedonta; family Hiatellidae; genus Cyrtodaria; species Cyrtodaria siliqua. Next base: position 79,140 of record JAWPHD010009845.1, on the reverse strand, counting down.
TCAGAGATGATGCGATTGGGAGGGTAGCTGCCCTCCAGTGACGTCACTCCAGGGTGTGACATTACAAGAGCGTACGGGTGTGTTAAATAACAGTCTATGGGAAGTTGACATGAAGTATACTAATAATATGTATTTCAACTCGTATGTGTGTATATAAATGGAACTTTATATATACTGAAAGGAAAAAGAAACGCAGGGTGCGTATTTCCGCTATATATTGCATATACTGCACACTTAATTCCATATATATTCCAAGGAAATCCCAAGATGTTTTATAAAAAAAAAAAAGTACAGTTAATTAGAGAAAGGACACAACTGTGATGTTGTAGACGTTTTAATCACAGTACACGTTGTAACAAGAAATTCATAAATGCTGAAGTTCCTCTTTGAAAAATTGAGCCAGTTCAGTACTGTATTTAATGTTAAGTGATTGCAACATTTAAAGCCTAAGTTTGCTCACCTGCTTGAGCCAAATGCGCATTCTGACGATAATGAAACTTTAAAGGGGTAACCATTGGTGTGTTCAGTGCTGTTTAAACATTCTTTCTAAAAGGACAGGCCTAATGTCGCCCTGTACCATTCGATTAGCAGTAGCATAGTAAACATACAATATATAGCGGAAATACGCAACCTGCGTTTCTTTTTCCTTTCAGTATATATAACTCGTTGGATAAAATAATATAAAACAATCACTAATGTGTGTAAGTATATCAAGGTCATTTCACTGACGTTCTTTTTTTAGAAACCTGTTTCTGTCTTGCAGTCTTTTTAACGTTTATAAACTGTATGGCAATTACTGTGCGAGAAATTGTCTAAATTAACAACATGCGAAAAGTAGGTCAATGTATCCATATTGGCCTTATATTATTACAAAAATAATTCTATACAACAAAAACATATACATCTGACAATATTTACAATACAAATGTAGCTACAAATCAGTATTATTAATATTATAGTCTCCATGTTACGAAAATAAATACAGTGATGTATATTAACCCAAAATGTGTATATTGTAATATAATAATAGTAATAATAATAATAATAGTAACAGTAATAAAAACAACAACAACAACAACAACAACGAAATTAATAAATAATAGTAAATGTTTATTGCAGGATGCATTTAATGTGTTTAGCATTATGTTATATGTAAATTCAATTCTATTTCAATTATATCAAACCTTTATATATGTGTAATATATTATTCGCTTTACTGGCCAACGACAACTATACCTCGCACAGTAGTACAGCCACAACTCCGGATCATAAGAACCACGTGCATACTAATACAATTAATGAATAAAATATCCTACTTCTGCCACATATACAAAGTAATTGGTTTTTATTTTATGCTTAGCAGTGAAATAGTGGATTTTAACAATGAAATAAAAGTGGTATATCATAAGTGTGAAATATAGAGATTTATTTTTTCACTGCCGGAACTACTTTTTTTCAAAAAAAAAATTCCGAAAGTTGCTATAAAAATTATATCATTGGATTGGAAATAACATAACTAAGAAAATGAGTCGTAAATTATTGAAATTGGTTAAGCAGTTTAGAAGTTACGGGGAATTAAAACAGCGATCCAATGACGTCAACTTTTTATTTATTTTTCTGTACAGTACACTTTGAGTACAAAGCATAAAATAAAAAAAATAAAAATTGTTTTAAATTTGTCGTGAATAACAGATTTTATTTCATCTCGAAGTGATCAAACTTCAATATGTTCACTCATGCTTCGCATTCGTGAAAATATAAAGTTTTCACACTTCTCGATGAAATAAAATCTGTTATTATATAACCTATAAATAGACGCGTTTTCATTGGCTAAAAAGTAATTTTTTAGAAAAAATATCTAGCGATATTGACCTGTTTTTTTTATATTGACCTGTTTTTTTGATATTGACCTGTTTTATATAATTGTTTTTTTGATATTGACCTGTTTTATATAATTGTAAATTGAGGGTTATATAATAAAACAGTTATGGACTTTTCAGCTGTTATACATGATGTTGATATGCACCAAAAAATCATTATTGACCTCGGCTATCGCCTCGGTCAATAATGATTTTTTTGGTGCATATCACATCATGTATAACAGCTGAAAAGTCCATAATTGTATATTATTCACTCCAAAACAGCACATATCCTCTATATTTTCACATTCTACTTTTACCGAGGTGTTATAACCAATCACATTTGGTGCAGCTGTGTAGGCACTATTTACAGCTTTAAGCTTCTGTTAATTGTTTCCCTCTTTGCATTTTATGCATACACACTATACACATGTATATAAACAAACATTATAACGAACGATATGGAATGTTTAACATAAAGGCACACTTTATATATTCATCATACCGTGACAGTGGTATCCTTGACACAGTGTAATGATGTTACAGCTAATAGAAGATTGTGTATCACTAATGTGGTAATAAAAACATACTATTTAGTCTAAAAGTAACAGAACTTTGGCTACTACAACCTTGATATACATTCATATAAAAGAGAAACAATAAGTTTCCATATTCAGTCTGGTAGCATGTCTATTTCCTATTAACTTAAGTGATTTATGATCTTTCAAGGGCTCTCCAATTGAATTGAATTGAATTGAATGTTGTTTAACGGCTCATCAACACAGTATAGGTTATTTAGAGCCGCCCCAGAGAGAGGGGAAGGATACATAGGAATCCGGGAACCTGCCCTACTCTTATTATCGAAAGATTCCTATGGTTCTTTAACGTGCTCGGAGGATAGACAGATACTCCAACTATATTAAAGTAATTAAGGTCATTGTTCCAATTCAAAATAATAGAGACAACATATGGTACCCAGCCTGGTGTCCAGTCTGTAGTATTAACAGAACTCAGTTACTCCAAATACATAAACTATCAAATAATAAGACATTTAATAAATATACGGAAGCGAAAAACAAACGCAACTCGGGAACTTCCGTAATATATTATATATACTCCACACTTACTTCCGCAAAATAGTCTAAAGAAATCCCAAGATGTTCTGCAAAAAACAAAGTTGCAGTTAGTTAGAGAAAGGATACAACTTTGATGTTGTAGACGTTTTAATCACAATACACTTTGCAACAAAAAATTCATAAATGTTGAATTTCCTCTTTGGAAAGTTGAGCCGGTTCAGTACTGTATTTAACGTAAAGAGTTTGCAAAAGTCTGCATACTAAGTTTGCACACATGCTTGAGCCAAACGCGTACTCTGTCAATAATGAAACTTTGAAGGAATACTATTTGCTGTGTTATGTGCTGTGTTACTATTTTGTCATCATGTACCATTCGAATAATAGCAGCATATTGTACATACAATATATAGCAGAAATTCCCGAGTTGCGTTTCTTTTCCGTTTCGGTATATCATCGAACGATTGAACAAAGGTGTGATGCCACTTTAACAGTATACGCTTTAATTTATTATTTTATAAGAACTGACGATCTTCTTTCTAGGGTTTACCATCATGCTTGACCAATGATCACGTGCATTTAGGTCAAAGTTCATTCCTGTGTACACTCGACCAATCATCTTACTGCCTTTCTTCTCGGCATTGTAATGACTAACAACAAGCGAAAAGTAGACTTTACCCAGCTCTGTTTGTGGTACGTCGAATGAGAAACTCTCGTTGAAAACTGGGTTCAAGTCCATTGCTCTGACTGTGGTTTTTACCCGTTTCAGTTGCTTGCCGTCATACATTAGATATGCCTTTACTATTGCGTCTGAAATATACGATAGGAAATACAATAATGTATTTGTTTTGCAGCTTAACTAAAAAAAGAAACACAATCTTTCGAATTCCGTAATCGCCCGACGATGGAACAGTGTGAGAAAAAAAGTTGAAAATGTTTGTATGTTTTATGTTAATCAACTTAATTTAAGAATACGTCTTCTGCTATCATTTCAAAACATTACTATTAGGTTACCAGTATTGAAATTTTAATTTGAAGCGGTATATTTGTCGTTTAATGGTCGCAGACGTTGTCGCCTTCCAACTTTACATCTAGACAATGTCCCGCTAACCTTTGTTGATAATCATAAACATCTAGGAGCAACACTGAGTAATAACGGTAAATGGCACGAACACATTAAAAATATTGTTGCTTCTGCGTCAAAAGTGCTTGGATTATTGAGAATGCTTAAATACAAAGTAGCGCGCAAAACACTTAATCAGATATACTTGTCTTATATGCGCCCAATACTGGAATATGCTTCCATTACTTGGGATGGATGTACTTTACTAGAAAAAGATAGCTTGGAAAAGTTACAATATGAGGCAGCTCGTATTGTGACGGGTCTAACCCGATCAGTATCCATACATCGCTTAATATCCGAAATAGGATGGGTTTCACTTTCTGATAGAAGGAAAATGCAAAAACTTATTTCGGTTTATAATGTTAAAAATGGAACCGTTCCAAATTACATTTCAAACATTTTTCCACATCTAGTTGGAGATTTCAGCGCATACAATCTCAGAAATAACGATAACTATGCCACTATTGCTAGGAGAACCGAAATATTCAATAAATCGTTTGTTCCTTCCTCTCTTAAACTATGGAATGACTTGCCAATAGAGATACGAAACTCTGAAAGTATCGCAATTTTTAAGAGAAGACTACTATCATCTGTATTTTCTAGAACAAAAGTGCCACCTTACTACTTAAGTGGACAAAGAGTATTTGCTGTTTTACATGCCAGAATGAGGCATTTGTGTAGCAATCTCAATAACGACTTATACCTAAACCATTTACGAGATTCACCGACTTGCGAGTGCGGCTGTGAAGTAGAAGATGCTGAACACTATTTTCTCCAGTGTAACACATTTTCAGCTTATCGGCTTCATCTGTTTCAGTCTACTCGCCAATTACACCCGTTAAATGTAAGCACACTCCTTTATGGTCGTGAACAGATAACTGACAGGGAAAATGAATCCCTCTTCACAGCAGTTCAAACATATATACGAGAAACACATAGGTTTACCTAGGTGTCTGATTCTACGACACATTCTTACCATTATAGTGTTTGCTGTTGTTGTTGTTATTACATATCTCAAGTTTTAGAGCTATATCAATTGATGTAACATGTATACACTGTTAAAAGCGTTAATGTTTTCTAAATGATTAGAACTTAGAGATTGGGGTAAACTCTCTCTCTCTCTCTCTCTCTCTCTCTCTCTCTCTCTCTCTCTCATATGTTGTGTTCACTCCTGTTACCCGACCCATTTGTCATAATAATATTTCTATTGTATATATGTGGATAATATTCTGTATGTAACACATTATTGGCAATAAAATATGTTTAAATCAGACGTTGTTAAATGGCGACGGTGTAATAGAGTACGGTCGCAAACGTCTGAGTTCCATACTGGTTAACCTTTTCATTGTTTCCGACAGTTTTACTATTAAAAAAACATTGAAATAAAAATAAACGAGGTCGCGTTTTTTACGAATTTACGTCACCTGACTGAAATGCGACCGATTGCAGCACTATTTAATAACGTTTTGAACGTCAAACATTCGGTTTGTAGAAAAAGAAATACTGAAAAGGGGATCCGTTGGAAGCAACACACACAAACAAGAGAAAAAAGTAGCAGACTCGGTTTTATTAGAAGTTTACCAAATGCGTTGAATAACTTTAAGCAATCCAGTATTAAAATAATAGAACCTAAAGTCAATTATTTCCTGGATGTTGAAACCCAGTCTGATAACGTCATTTTAAAAGCCCTACTCATGAAACTACCCAATCAATAGCAGTTAGTTCATATATAATTGATTTAACCTTACAATTGTCCTATTGTTTGTATTGCCAAAGGTTTTTCTTCAGTAGCTTGAGCAATCTAAATAATGCATACATCAATTATATATTATTAGAACTGGTGTTTTTATTGGTAAATAAAAATACCTTAGTTTTGAAAATCGGTTGAGAAATAAATATTTTACAGCCCAATTAATATTTTGATGGGACTTTTCCCATGCTAATTCCTTGTTGGTGGGACAGCAGAAAATTATAAAATTTCAAATAACTTAAGTTAGCCTTCATATTTCGTTGTAAAACTTTCAGGGTGTCTTAAATTACAAATATCCAACACTTTAATACCATTTTTGGATAAAAAAATCTTAAAAAAAGTATTTTTTTCAAATTGTTCATGCAGCGGAATTTTGCATTGAAAATGCCCCATAAAAAACAGCATGTTACATTGTTTACATTAAATATAGCTCAACATGCATGAAATCTTTACAAATTATACTATTTTTAAACTATGTAAGATATTAAAAATGAGTAATATAAAATTTGGAAGTTTAAACTGTAGGGGTTTGTACTCAGATCAATTAAAGAGGAGAGACATATTTTCAAGGTGCAGTGATAGATATGACATTACTTTTCTTGTTGACACACACTCAACAAAAGAAATAGAAAACAAATGGAGGACCGAATGGGGCTTTGATGCAAAATTTTCCTCATTCTCTAGCTCAAGTAGAGGTACGGCTATTCTCTTTAAAAATACATTTAGTTATGCTGTAAATAATGAATTTATCGATCCTTTGGGGAATTTTATAGTTTTAGATGTTACAATACAAGAGCAAAGGATGACTATTGCTGTAGTTTATGGACCAAATGCAGACAAACCTCAATTTTTTCAGGATTTTTTTAATGTTGTTGAAAGTTTCGGTAATACTTCTTTTATTATCGGTGGTGATTGGAACGTGCCATTAAATTATGAGATAGATACATACAACTATAAACACAAAAATAACATAAAATCAAATGAAACAATTTTAAGCATTATGGAACTTTTAGATCTACATGACATCTGGAGAATTAGTAATATCAACAGCAAAAGGTACACTTGGCGTAAATGAATGTTTGAATGCTTTAAAAAATATGAAAAATGATAAATCTCCAGGTTTAGATGGCTTTACTGCTGAATTTTATAAATTCTTTTGGAAAGATATTGGTATTTTTATGGTTAGATCTTTGAATCAAGGATACGAGTTCAAGACGTTATCAGTTACTCAAAGGCAAAGTGTGATCACTTGTCTTCCTAAGGAAGGGTAAAACTGGAGACCTATTTCGCTTATAAATGTGGATGGGAAAATTGCGTCCTCAGCTATTGCCAATCGAATTAAATCAATACTCCCAAAACTAATATCGGAAAGTCAAACAGGGTTTTTAAAGGGACGACAAATGGGTGATTTAACACGACTTATATCTGACCTTATTTTAAAATGTGATGAAGAAAATATACCCGGACTTCTTGTTTTACTAGACTTTGAAAAAGCTTTCGATTCTTTAGAATGGAAATTTATAGAAAAATGTTTACGTTTCTTTAATCTTGGAGATTCAATTTTAAACTGGTTTCACACTTTTTATAATAATGTATCTAGTTGCGTACTGAATAACGGACATTGTTCAGATTTTTTTTCAATTCAAAGAGGTGTTCGACAAGGCGATCCTCTTTCGCCGTATATTTTTACAATATGTGTTGAATTTTTAAGTGCTGCTTTGAAATATCACCCCGATATAAATGGTATACGTGTAAGAGACTCTGAATATTTATTAAACCAATATGCTGATGACTCCTCTCTTTTTCTGGAGGATGATGAAAAATCATTAAATAATGCCCTTCAAATAGTGGACAAATTTTACCTTTGATCCGGTTTAAAAGTAAATTTTGACAAAACCCAAATTATATGGATAGGAGCAAGAAAAGGTTGTCGCGAAAAACTTCATACTGATAAACCAGTGATCTGGAATTATAAAGGAGATTTTAAAATTCTAGGAATAACTTATAACTTAGATAAAGACAACTATTTTATAAATAATTATCATGATAAACTTAATAAAATGAAAAATCTGTTAAACGACTGGTCTTTTAGAAATCTTACGCTTATTGGCAAAACAACAGTTATCAAAACGCTTGCACTTCCCATCATAATTGACTGCTTAACTGTCCTTCCTGACCCCCCAGATCATATTTTCCAAGAATTTCAAAATATTTTACTTAATTTCTTATGGTCGGGGAAAATGGATAAGATTAAACGAACGGTTATAATAAATTCAATAAAAAACGGTGGTCTTAAGTTTCCACATATAAAATCACTAAGCCAGTCACTGAAACTAGTATGGGTTAAAAAACTTTTAGATCCTGAAATATTCTCACCGTGGAAAACACTTGTTCTAAATGATCTAGACGAGTTTGGTGGATATAAAGTGTGGTATCTCCATAAAGATGGAATTAATAAAATAGCAAACTATCAAAATAGTTTCATGGGCTTGTTTAGACTGTGAATGTATAACAAACGCAATTGAAATGTTATCAGAACCTTTATTTTATAACTCAAATATTGCTTTAACCTGGGATTTAAATATCGTTAAAGCTTTTTGTCAAAAGGGGGTGTTCTTTATAAATGACATTGTTAGTGAACAGTGCAACTTATTGTCCTATACAGAATTTTCAGATAAATATGACATACGGATTCCATTTACTATATACTATGGTCTACTCAATGCAATTCCAAATACATGGAAAACAAGTATTAAACATGAAACTAGAATTGAACATCCTATAAATAAAAATATCAACAAATTAAAGGCAACAAAAAAGGTTAACTTTACTTTTAATCCAGAATTCTTAAAAAATATTGCAGAAACACCTAACAAATCCCAGCAAAAATGGAATAAAGAACTTGGAATAGCCTTACAAACTGAGGACTGGGAAATGTTATACGAACAAAATTTTAAAATAACTGATGATACCTATCTGCAGAGCCTGCAGTTCAAAATATTTCATCGTATTTTGTTTACCAATGCCAAACTTTATCAGTGCAAAATGTCCGAAACAGAACTTTGTACGTTTTGTAACAACTCGAAAGAAACAGTTTTACATTTATTTTATGAATGTATGTATCCAAAAAATGTCCTTTTACGTTTTTTTTAAAAAAATCAAGAATCAATGTGGTATTGATGTGCAAATAAAGCCCCAGGAAATCCTCCTATATGTTGAACAGAATGAAAACGTCATTCACTCGATAATTAATATTTGTCTTCTCATTTTTAAAAGTTATGTCTACTCCTGTAAACTGAAACAATGTCTCCCAAATTATAGCGTTTTTATTGAGCATTTGAAGAGATATAAACACCTTGAATTATTCTCATTATATATGTACCCTGAAAAGAAATCTAATGCTATTAAGGCGAGATGGAACACTGTGAATAATATCTTTAACAATTAAACCATAACATTCACAACGTTTATTCCACCTTTTAATACTGATGCTTTAAAGGTGTATATTAATGTTACTTTAGTTTGTACAGATTTCATTCCATGTCTGTTCTTCTCAATCTAGTTTCATCGACTGTATTCTTATATGCAATTTTTGCCTAAAATGTGTTTGTATTTATATCATGTATGCATGTACACATATTTATATCATGTATGTATGTACACAAGTGTCTAAATAAAATTATCAAAAAAAAACAAAAAAAAAACAGCTTTCGCACATGCATTTTTTATTTCTCAACATATTTTGAAAGCAAGATATTTTTATTTAAAAAAAATGTCTGTTTCACTGATATATAACATATTTACATACTTGATGAATTTTGTCTGAAATGTCCAAAAAACAAGCGCCCCAAACAATAATCAAATATCAAAGCATTAATTCCTTAATTATTCCAGAATGTACCTGTTGATGCCGTTTTCTTGTCCATGACCTTTAAACCCTTTATTGTTTCGACGTACAGGAACATCTTCTCCGACGTGGGGAGATAACTCAGACCGATGCTGATGCTTCCCAAGTTTTCCTGCAAAGTAATTGACGACTTTGGTGTTGGAGTAACGAAATTGACATAAAGGTTAATGGACCGAACGTTCAGACCAGAAAAGGTAAATGGGCCGAAGCAAAACTGAGAATTCTGCTCTAACACTATGTCATTTTGTGATACTAGTCTATCGAATCATAAAATAACGGACTGCGTACGTAAAATATACACTCTTTTGAACCATAAAATAAAGGACAGCGTACGTAAAATATACACTCTTTTGGACCGATGTCGATCTGCATACCAATAACTGACCAGATTACATCATAAGACGCCAGTGTTACGTCATATAAACTGAGAACGTCGCATGTGAACTATAAAAACACTTTAGTACCGGGGTCGGCATCATTCGAGTTCAGACAACCAATCAAGGGGACAGCTCGGTGTCTACATTCTACCAAAAAGACGCATGCTGTCGGCGCGTTTTGTTGGATAATTCAGCTAAAGTATGTGTCAGCCTACACTTTGTAGACAATTAGAATGTTCAACGATATTTACTGTCCTACTTATGGACAGACGTTTGTCTTATATTTGCTTTAGGACAAGGGGTCGGCATCCTACTAGTTAATGAATGGACCCATATAGTCAGCTCTTGATGATTTGTCCATAAAAATAGAGACTGTCGTTGAAATGTAACGTTTGAGTCGAATGATTTTATATGAGTTTAAATTTTACTTGTTAAACATTCGTATAGTTATATGCTTTTAAAATGGATATGGAGAGAGCCGTTTGTGTTTTGCTTCGAATACTACCATGTACCACAATGGATACAAACTTTGACTGAACGGGATTACTCCTGCTTGTGAGATTGGCGCTCTCATCCAGGGATATTAACGACGGAGCCACATTCAACACCCACCTTTGAATAGAAAATCACGTGAAAGTCATTTTTAACATTTCTAAAATTATTCTAAACAATTTCTTACGATAATTTTGATCGTAAGTCCAAATTAGGTACCAGCCCCCATACTCTTACTAAGCATTCAAGGTAATCAAGGATTCATATAGATATTACAAATATGCATATACGTATATTAGAACATCCGATGCAATTTTCATTCGTTCTTTATTTTGAAAAATAAAAAATAATTAATAAAAAAATTGACTAACAGTAACACCTTTAGTGAAACGGGCCTCCGATGGGCTGAAACATCGACTCTCTCACTTATTTCGGGATCTAACCTTCAACAGAAACCATTATACTACTAGTTTTGGCCTGGATCGAAATGTACTCCAGAAGTATTCTTCAAAATAGCCCTCATAAAATACTTGACATCGAGGATAAATAAAGCCTTACCACCACCACCAACAACAACAACAACAACCACCGGGTTGAATATGTTTTGACCGTATGATGTAGGTAGGCGGAATTATATATGTACACTTTACAATATATCACTTACCTCAACAGGAGCCTGTAGGTTTTCTTTAAAGTTCACTTCCTCAGTGTTTAATAAATCTGCCGTTTTCAAAGATACTGTGGTCTCACCAAGGACCGCATGGCGAGACAGTTTGTCCATATCGCAAAGCAGCAGGCGTATAGTGTAATATTTCAATACTTCTGAATCTACTGGTACCTCAAACGATTCTTTGTATGCAAGCACATCACTTGGTCTCTGCATTTTTGTCTTTACCTCTTTGTCTAGATTGTTAATCACGTGCTCTTTTCCCGAACCAGCGCCAAAAGTGAAAAACTGTTTTGGCGACCTGTAAAGTCTTATTTTCACATATGGAGATACCAATTCACGGCCTTCGGTAAGTTTTATGTCCCGTATTTCTAAAACTTTTATTCTAAGCATTTCTTCTGACAATGAATAGGAGACCGTAAAGTCAATTATCCCACTCTCCAGCGGCGTTACTGTCAAGTCGTCTGCGTCGCCATGTTGAACGCCATGTTGCTCTCTAGTTTGATTCTTATCCTTTTGCTGAAAATCAAAATATACGAATAAGTGATAACTGAGTACTAGCAGGTGTAAATATACGAATAGTGATAGCTGAGTAAAACCAGGTATAAATATACGAATAGTGATAGCTGAGTACTACCGGGTATAAATATACGAATAAGTGATAGCTGAGTACTACCGGGTATAAATATGAGAATAAGTGATAGCCGAGTACTACCGGGTATAAATATGCGAATAAGTGATAGCTGAGTACTACCGGGTATAAATATGAGAATAAGTGATAGCCGAGTACTACCGGGTATAAATATACGAATAAGTGATAGCCGAGTACTACCGGGTAAAAATATGCGAATAAGTGATAGCCGAGTACTACCGGGTATAAATATGCGAATACGTGAAGCCGAGTACTACCGGGTATACATATGCGAATAAGTGATAGCTGAGTACTACCGGGTGTAAATATACGGATAAGTGATAGCCGAGTACTACCGGGTATAAATATGCGAATAAGTGATAGCTGAGTACTACCGGGTGTAAATATACGGATAAGTGATAGCCGAGTACTACCGGGTATAAATATACGAATAAGTGATAGCTGAGTACTACCGGGTGTAAATATGCGAATAAGTGATAACCGAGTACTACCGGGTATAAATATGCGAATAAGTGATAGCCGAGTACTACCGGGTATAAATATGCGAATAAGTGATAGCTGAGTAAAACCGGGTATAAATATACGAATAGTGATAGCTGAGTACTACCGGGTATAACTATACGAATAAGTGATAGCTGAGTACTACCGGGTATAAATATGCGAATAAGTGATAGCCGAGTACTACCTGGTATAAATATACGAATAAGTGATAGCCGAGTACTACCGGGTATAAATATGCGAATAAGTGATAGCTGAGTACTACCGGGTATAAATATGCGAATAAGTGATAGCTGAGTACTACCGGGTATAAATATGCGAATAAGTGATAGCTGAGTACTACCGGGTATAAATATACGAATAAGTGATAGCTGAGTACTACCGGGTATAAATATACGGATACGTGATAGCTTAGTACTACCGGGTATAAATATACGAATAAGTGATAGCTGAGTACTACCGGGTATAAATATACGGACAAGTGATAGCTGAGTACTACCGGGTATAAATATACGGATAATTGATAGCTGAGTACTACCGGGTATACATATACGGATAATTGGTAGCTGAGTACTACCTGATAAAAATATACGGATAAGTGATAGCTGAGTTCTACCGGGTATAAATATACGGATATGTGATAGCTGAGTACTACCGGGTATAAATATACGGATAAGTGATAGCTGAGTATTACCGGGTATAAATATACGAATAAGTGATAGCTGGGTACTACCGAGTATATCAGTCTTTGAATTAAATTGTTTGTGTCACTAGCCCGAATTCTTATATACTCAATGAAAACCCGTACATTTTCCTTTAGCCCGACTATATAAATTTAAAAAAAATTGCTAGCCCGAATGACAGTTTACTAGCCCCGGGCTTCGGACTAGTGGTTTAATTCGAAGACTGGTATATATACGAATAAGTGATATCTGAGTACTACCGGTTATAAATACACGATAAATATTCGGATAATTTCTATGAAAGTCTTTGAGTCTTTCACCAAACGCTCAGGCAGATAACATTGAAGCCTTTTATAACAACTCGCGCGATCTAGATGATACTTCGAACATTAACAAACATTTCGTTTCTACTGCTGTTAATCATATCTATCATTTGAACTTCAATATAACAAATCAGCGAACAATAAAGATGTACAAATCTCTGTTGAAAATGGAAAACTAGAGTGCAAGATATGATAAGTGAGGTGATCTTAATTTTGACACGTCAGTTATCCCCACTTTATATCGGGTATATGTGTTTCTCAACTTATTTGTGTTTCAAGACATTGTAGTCAAGTTGAGGACTTTGAGGACCATTTATAATATATGTAAAAACTGAGAGGTACTTCCATCAGGGTTACCGTTACAATAAAAGCGAAACAGTATTATCGTAACTATCATATAAAGTTAATTAAGAAGGAACTATTTTGCGAAAAGGACTTTTATGGTAACATATTCGCAATTCTTGGCCATGATCAGTTGCATATATTTGTTCTAAAAGCCAGGAAATTTATCTGAAAAGATTATGAGTTTGAACGTATGTAGACATGTACCAAACGATAGCTTTCATTTTGTCTTTAAATTTATATGTCGTTCGTTCCCTTAACGATTCAATTACGTTTGGTATGGCTGCTGCGAAGTCACTGAGTACATTCTCAGAAGTTTTCTTTGTGTTGGTTTTTTAAATGCATATACACATTTTTATTTCCGTATTTGACCGCCGATATATGTTGCTTATTTTGTTTGGGGATATAGCCTGACAAAGATTTCCTACTTACACGGTGTCGTTATATTGGGATGACACTAAGGTAAGAATGACTTTTGTTGAACAGTAGAATCTGGTACTATAAGCCCCATTCCAATGCGGTATCCATATTGTCAACCATTTGAAGTTTGTGAAGTAACTTATTTTACTTTCCATGTATTTAAAAACAATGTTTGTATTTTGGACACTTCATGTCCGATTTTTGCATCTACTTTTTAAATGAGACTCCTATACATGTACACTTGATTACGCTACGAGCGAGGGATGAACACTTGATTACGCTACGAGCGAGGGATGAACACTTGATTACGCTACGAGCGAGGGATGAACACTTGATTACGCTACGAGCGAGGGATGAACACTTGATTACGCTACGAGCGAGGGATGAACACTTGATTACGCTACGAGCGAGGGATGAACACTTGATTACGCTACGAGCGAGGGATGAACACTTGATTACGCTACGAGCGAGGGATGAATACATTAATGTAATTTCCGTAGCTGTAACTTACTGCCTTCCTTCATCGCAGAAATGAAAAGCCTGTTCAATATTAGATTAGATACATATTTGCCTCTAGCAATACCAGTTGCCCTCTAGCAATACCAGTTGCCCTCTAGCAAATACCAGTTGCTCTCTAGCAATACCAATTGCCCTCTAGCATCTAGCAATACCAGTTGCCCTCTAGCAATGCCAGTTGGTCTCAAGCAATACCAATTGCCCTTTAGCAATACCAGTTGCCCACTAGCTATACCAGTTGCCCTTTAGCAATACCAGTTGCCCTCTAGCATCTAGCAATACCAGTTACCCTCTAGCAATACCAGTTGCCCTCTAGCAATAATAGGTGCCCTCTAGTAATACCAGTTGACCTCTAGCAATGCCAGTTGGTCTCTAGCAATACCAGTTGCCCTCTAGCAATACCAGTTGGCCACTAGCAATGCCAGTTGGCCACTAACAATGCCAGTTGGCCTCTACCAATACCAGTTGTCCTCTAGCAATACCGGTTGCCCTCTAGTAATACCAGTTGGCCTCCAGTAATACCAGTTGTCCTCTAGCAATGCCAGTTGGCCTCTAGCAATGCCAGTTGACCTCTAGCAATACCAGTTGGCCTCTAGTAATACTAGTTGCAACAGCTTATACAAATGTTTTAAACGTTGGCAATCTTTTTTAATTTAATAAAACAAATCTACTATAGCTGATACTTAATAGGTAACGATCACCGTTTATCGCTTCATACTGCAGCATTTGATGAAAATGGGTTGCCGTATGATAGAGAGCAATTTACCTTGTCGAGAGTTTAGTACTAGATCGTACTTCTATGCGTATGTGGACATTACCAGAGTTTTTTAAAAAATAAATATATTCAATTTGTTTTGGGACATAAATTAAACACATATATTGTTTTAAGCCGGTGCTAGGGGTCTTGCTTCCAACAATACCTCTCATGAACAGACTCAATAAACAGAGACTGCTACTTCATTCTCTCAGTTGTATTTGTTGCTTCCAAGGGATCTCCCGCTCTTTTCAGTATTTAGTATTACAAGTAGAACGCTTTACTACAAAAATGGAGTGTAACACCGGAGCGTGAGAATGCGTTGAAATTCATTTTTTTGCATTTCCCCTGCTGGGCTGCGTAATTGTCTAAGGTTAAAGACGTTTGTTGAACATAGGACATTTAATACTGAAAATATCAGAACAATAGGAAAAGCACCGTAGATTAATTGTATATATTATTCCGTAATTTGAAATCGGGAATTTAAGAATTTCACAAGGAAGTTGTTAGTTCCTGCTGATAACGCATCTGATAATGTAATTGCTATATATTACATATTTATCTGTGATTTGTATAGGAAATACTGGGAATAGAAAAGCTATATCTACTCGTTTGCTCTACTCGGCGTTTTTCCGCCAGTGGCGGGAACGCCAAATGACGTTCCGATTGTTTTACGGACGTTGTCGTCAGATTCCGCCACTTGGGAATAACGATTTAGGAAATTAACGAAGAGTGCCGTTCCACTTGTTTTGTTTGTATGACGTAACGTTGACGTAACGTCGTCTTGGCGTTCTCGTGCAAACTGGTGTAAAAAGCCGTGAATCATTAGAAATATTAATAAAATATCATTTTAAATTATGTAATATATAGTTTAATAACCAGTGTTTTTGAGATACTGAAAATTTCTCCGCACTCGTTGTTATATCGGGGCCATTTCTCTACCTCGGGAGATATTTCCCGTATCTCAAAAACACTGGTTATTAAACTCTATGTAACGCCTACAGTACTTCAGTGTCATATTTCTGGCACTTTAGACTGGTAAATCAGCCTACTGAAATGTTTACTGAATATCAAAAATGTACAATACGCCTCAAGTGTATTTATACGTACGTATGACTATATCACACTACATATAACATTACATTACTGTATAAAACCTTACCACACAACCTTATCAAAGACAATTGCTTATTGGTCTTACTTAAGTATTTGCCTTGGAAAAAAACTACATATTTTTTACCTGTAACCATACTAAAGCATGTTTTATCACCCACAATTTGGACAATTACACTATTTGGCTTGTCAAGATGTTTGTGAAGCACTCCTATCTATAAGATACTATTTTTGCTCAGAAAATAATGTCACGTTCGATATTTCAACAGATACTCAGGCAGATGTCATCGACGCCTTCAACATCTGTATGATATATTGAACATTTCGTTCTGACTTGGATTAATAATATACTGAAAGGCAAAGGAAACGCATAATTGGTATTTCCGCTATACATTGTATGTTTAATATGCTACTGCTAATCGAATGGTATAGGGTGAAATAGGCCTGTCCTTTCGGAAAGAATGTTACAGCACCGAACACACCAATGATTACCCGTTTAAAGTTTCATTATCGACGCATTTGGCTCAAGCATATGAGCAAACTTAGGCTTTAAACGTTGCAATCTCTTAACAGTTAACACAATACTGAAATGGCTTGACTTTTTCAAGCGAAACTTCAACATTTATGAATTTCGAGTAACAAAGTATAAATTGCTTAATTTTGATTAAAAGATATACTATATGACAGAGTTGTCCTTTCTGTAATTAGTTGTAGCCCCTTTTATACAAAACACCGGAAGGACAGGCCTAATGTCGCCCTGTACCATTCGATTAGCAGTAGCATATTAAACATACAATATATAGCGGAAATATCTATTATGCGTTTCTTTTTCCTTTCAGTATATAAAGTTAGTAACCAGAATACTTCAGTTCAGGTTAGTTTTCATTGACAACATATGACTGACCACTCAAGAAAATCGCAGATTTTCAATTTATTGTTTAATGAACTAGATATAAATTAGTTGATGTTATTAGATAAGCCGTGTATATTCGCGTGCATTAGGAAAGCAAACGAAAAGTTATTAGAAATAGACAGAAACAATTGGAGTACACGCTTTTTGAGCAACGGCAGAGATACTGATGATGGTAATAAACTAATGGGATAATTTTATAATAGGACTTATCAAATGGAACATAAAGTTGAATTTCATGTTATATATAATATGAGCAGAGACCAACGTCGCTTTTTTTCTAAATTAAGATCATCTAATCTTGCATTAGTTATAGAAACTGGCCGTTATACCAAACCAAAAACTCCTTTAAATTAAAGAATTTGTCTATACTGTAATACAATGCCTGTTGAAGATGAAACTCACTTTTTAATTGTGAAATATGTGCACATAATGTTGTCCCAGTGTCTCGTAAGTCGTGTTTACTTGTGGATATATAAAAAACACTTTGAAATTGTACTGTGATGTATGTACATATGTTATTTTCTATGTGACACTTTAATAAACAATACAATTATATTGTAAAATTGTAATTGCAATTAAATGTTCAACATTTTCTTGCCGAGGACCCGACATGGCCCTTTTGATAATTGTAGGATATAGACAAAGACCTAATAACACATTATTATGTCTGTGGATATAGAATAATTACAGCCGCACGTCCATATTCATCGCTACGAGGTTGATTTACTTCCTACTGTTTACTTTTTTCCATAATCCCGCTTCCAGTCTAGCATGCACCTAATAGTACGCATAATAATTAGGTTTAGGTTTGTCTGGTGTTTGTCTGGTGTTTTGCTTACTTTGTCTACGGCCCTGCATATTATAAGTGAACAGCTAATTTCACGTCTGGGGAGTTTTGATGAATGTAAATCAACAGGATGCCAAGATCAATCAATATGGATTCTTATCTGACTCATCGCAATCGGCACACATGCCTACGAGGCGTTGACCACACAATCTCATTTTCACAGAATTTTAAAGCATAAGGGACATACGCCTGTTAAATAGTCGGAGATAAAATGTGCTACAGTCTGCACATTTTCAGTTGGTAGTGGGGTTAAATGCGAATTCCAACGCAATCGGCACTAAAGCATAGAGGGAAATACAATTTGGTTTTACGCCCCTTTAACACATCGTATTAAGTTATGGTGGGATAGAGAAGTGAGGAGGGAGATGAGACGAAGGATCAAGTTTCCATCAGATATTCCTGCGCCAGGGAGCAAACCTTATCCACTGAATTTGCGCATATACAATATGAGACGTACGACGGACAGACACGGCAATTCCCATGTATTTGCAGAACAAAAAGAAAAAATCACCACACCCACACATATAAAAGCATTGCCAAAAATGAAAATTATACAGAAGAATTAATCATTTCTGTTTGTCCAGACAAAGCTTTTACACCATCAATGGTACTTAAACATTTTAGTCATACACTCATCTAAGATAATCATTGCTTTACCCAACTGAATCAAACTCATTTCAGGCATTAAAATACAATAAGAGCCATACACACATATCTTGGACCTTGTTTTAGTATAGTATTATTGCCAGTTCTGGTGCATTCACATTGGCTCGTTGCAAGTCCGCTAACATGTTCAAGCATGCTTTCGTTTCATTTCTATCGCATTGGCTGTGCAATTGCCAATCATTCAAAAGGAAAGAGGCCCCCTTTGCTTAATAATACGTACGCTTTCTATAACTATGACCTCCTGTCCACTTCCGGCATCGGACGACCAGTCAGATTGCACCCCTAAGTTGTCGTGCTCCTTGATGATATCCAAGGGTTTCCACTTCAACGGCCCCGTATCTGCTCCCTCTGGGACACCATAGAAATAATCTGACTCGGTGGAACCGTAGCTGCTCTTGCTGCTTCTGCTGCTTGCAGACTTTTGTGACCCTTAAAACAAATCGTAGTACTTATTATTATGGTATATAATAATTTATGTTTGTCTTAAAGGACTCACAACACTGTTATCTCCCTTGAATGCTCGTGCCCTAAAGATGAAGGAGGTAGATAAAAAAATCAGTCCGCTTTCCTACCTTTTACAGTACTTTCCATTGCGTGCATTGAATTATCCTTCCAGGTTCTAAATCTACTGCATTTTAGGAAAAAGTCATGTTAATTTCTAACTTATTCTGCCTCATTTTACACACCATGGGTCTATGTATTTTTGTCATTTGATTACGCTACGTTGTGATAGGTGACGCAAACATGAAATTCAAAAATGTTCAACCTGGAAAATATGTGTTAGTTGTGTTTTGAATTGCAGATATTGGATCAATGAAGAATTTAAGCATATATACATGTTGTACATTTTGTTTATCTGTATGCCACGAACAAAAACATTACAATGGGACCCTATGGAAAGTTAATTGTGGTGTTCTACGTACTTGTTATCGTCACATTCAATTATGATCGCATATACTGGTAATTATTACGATTTCTGTTGTTCCGTGACAGTCTTGGTCATCTTCGACGCTTGATTGTAAATACAGACGTCTTGACCATTTGTGCAGATTAAAATTTGAAACATATTGATATTATCATATCAGAAGAATCTAACATATTGATATTATCATATCAGAAGAACCTAACATGTTGATATTATCATATCAGAAGAATCTAACATTGATATTATCATATCAGAAGAATCTAACGTGTTGATATTATCATATCAGAAGAATCTAATATATTGATATTATCATATCAGAAGAACCTAACGTATTGATATTATCATATCAGAAGAACCTAACGTATTGATATTATCATATCAGAAGAATCTAACGTATTGATATTATCATATCAGAAGAACCTAACGTATTGATATTATCATATCAGAAGAACCTAACGTATTGATATTATCATATCAGAAGAATTTAACATGTTGATATTATCATATCAGAAGAATCTAACGTGTTGATATTATCATATCAGAAGAACCTAACGTATTGATATTATCATATCAGAAGAATTTAACATGTTGATATTATCATATCAGAAGAACCTAACATGTTGATATTATCATATCAGAAGAATCTAACATTGATATTATCATATCAGAAGAATATAACGTGTTGATATTATCATATCAGAAGAATCTAATATATTGATATTATCATATCAGAAGAACCTAACATATTGATATTATCATATCAGAAGAACCTAACGTATTGATATTATCATATCAGAAGAATCTAATATATTGATATTATCATATCAGAAGAATCTAACGTATTGATATTATCATATCAGAAGAACCTAACGTATTGATATTATCATATCAGAAGAATTTAACATGTTGATATTATCATATCAGAAGAACCTAACATGTTGATATTATCATATCAGAAGAATCTAACATTGATATTATCATATCAGAAGAATCTAACGTGTTGATATTATCATATCAGAAGAATCTAATATATTGATATTATCATATCAGAAGAACCTAACATGTTGATATTATCATATCAGAAGAATCTAACATTGATATTATCATATCAGAAGAATCTAACGTGTTGATATTATCATATCAGAAGAATCTAATATATTGATATTATCATATCAGAAGAACCTAACATGTTGATATTATCATATCAGAAGAACCTAACATGTTGATATTATCATATCAGAAGAACCTAACATGTTGATATTATCATATCAGAAGAACCTAACATGTTGATATTTTCATATCAGAATGTTGATATTATCATATCAGAAGAACCTAACATGTTGATATTATCATATCAGAAGAACCTAACATGTTGATATTATCATATCAGAAGAACCTAACATATTGATATTATCATATCAGAAGAACCTAACATGTTGATATTATCATATCAGAAGAACCTAACATGTTGATATTATCATATCAGAAGAATCTAACATTGATATTATCATATCAGAAGAATCTAACGTGTTGATATTATCATATCAGAAGAATCTAATATATTGATATTATCATATCAGAAGAACCTAACATGTTGATATTATCATATCAGAAGAATTTAACATTGATATTATCATATCAGAAGAATCTAACGTGTTGATATTATCATATCAGAAGAATCTAATATATTGATATTATCATATCAGAAGAACCTAACATATTGATATTATCATATCAGAAGAACCTAACATGTTGATATTATCTAATCAGAAGAACCTAACATATTGATATTATCATATCAGAAGAACCTAACATATTGATATTATCATATCAGAAGAACCTAACGTATTGATATTATCATATCAGAAGAACCTAACATATTGATATTATCATATCAGAAGAATCTAACATTGATATTATCATATCAGAAGAACCTTACATGTTGATATTATCATATCAGAAGAATCTAACATTGATATTATCATATCAGAAGAATCTAACGTGTTGATATTATCATATCAGAAGAATCTAATATATTGATATTATCATATCAGAAGAACCTAACATATTGATATTATCATATCAGAAGAACCTAACATGTTGATATTATCATATCAGAAGAACCTAACATGTTGATATTATCATATCAGAAGAATCTAACGTGTTGATATTATCATATCAGAAGAACCTAATATATTGATATTATCATATCAGAAGAACCTAACATGTTGATATTATCATATCAGAAGAATCTAACGTGTTGATATATTTATATTGTATAGTCCCTTGTAATTCTAAAACGAATGGCACAGTTATATTTTACGAATTGTTATACTGTAAATAATATTGTACTGCGATGAGACTTAAATAAACTATGAATGAACCGCAATGTTCCTGATGTCTGGTTTACTTTCATAATGATTTGGACGCTGGGACAATTATATATTTAACATCACTGTGACTGTCGATAATTGACGTAACCCACTAGTTGTGATAAGCAACAGTTTTGATATATTGTTCACAGTTGCACCTCTTCTGAACACGGCGATAAAAGGGAGGGGCATGCGCTGAGG
Organism: Cyrtodaria siliqua; assembly: GCA_037043455.1. NCBI lineage: Eukaryota > Metazoa > Mollusca > Bivalvia > Adapedonta > Hiatellidae > Cyrtodaria > Cyrtodaria siliqua. Next base: position 56,667 of record JAWPHD010009845.1, on the reverse strand, counting down.
TTAAGTTTGAAGCAGACGGGTCTTACTGTCATTTTAAACACTTCTGTTTAAAGATGAACATTGTCCTAAATCAACAAATCCGCTGTTGATATGTTTTTAATTGTTAAATATCATTATAAATACGATGTTTACTATGCTATTGAAGTATGTTTAGTGAAAATATGATGTTAAAGATAAAAATCGAAAAGGCGAACAGGCATTGCTAACAAATCGAAAAAAATCTAAAGGGGAAAACTCTTCCTCGTATAAGGGCTGGCGTGGCGCAATCGGTAGCGCGGCGGATTTTTAACCAGAGGCCACGGGTTCAATCCTCCGTGGTGCCACTTAGTTCCGTTGGTGTGTTCTTGGGCAAGACACTTTTCCTTAGCCTAGTCCGTCGGATGGGGACGTAAACCGGGCGGTCCCGTGTATCGGTCTATCCTCCGAGCACGTTAAAGAACCATAGGAATCTATTCGATAATAAGAGTAGGGCAGGTTCCCGGATTCCTATGTATCCTTCCCCTCTCTCTGGGGCGGCTCTTAATAACCTGTACTGTGTTGATGAGCCGTTAAACAACATTCAATTCAATTCAATTCTTCCTTGTATAACCGGAAGTGACGTCACTGGGAACAGAAAAAGCCATTAATACATAGAGAAAGCACGCAAAAACAGTATAGTGTGTATGAATATGTCGGAATTAAACTGTTTTTATCGAAATTCTGACAGTATGTCATCGGCAACACCGCATATCTTGGTACATATACACTACTCATCTTTTATAATCGGTAACCCATGTTTTTTGAAAATAACACAAATACTAAAAGTGGAAATCACCGAAACACATAGCAATATTGTATTAAGTTTATTAACAATGTAACCTGAAATCATTTGGTATGTGTTTCGGTGATTTCCAGTTTTTAGTATTCGTATTATTTTCAAAAAACCTGGATGACCGATTATAAAAGTTGAGTAGTGTACAATAACAATAAGCGCGAAATGCAGCATATTCCTAATGCATGGACATGGTCTTATACGTGTACATAAATACGAGCGTCAGATAATAAGGATTTTACTTTTGCCGAAAAAAATATATTTAGTTTGTGTTTATTTTTCACATAATTGATAAAAAAATATCAATAAAATCAAAAAAACATAATAAATGACAAAGCATCTTCTTTCTATACTACCAGGGAGTATATATATGTCATATGTCCCCGCCATTTGGTGACCAAAACACTCGAGGAGTGGCACGTATAAGATTTGGATTTGCAGCATGACACTCTCTCCACGTGCCCCCAACTAACAATATACCAAACACCGACTAATCAACTTTTGCGGTGCCCTATTGAAGTACACCCTAAAGTCGGTATATGACAAAAGCACGCACCATTTAGAGAAACATAGTTTTATGACACATTTCCTGTTTATAGCAATTCCGTGCGCTGTTTAATACCGCCGCGGCGAGCCGCGTACTGCACAAGACGGATATATGATGCATGGGAAACTAGTTTATCGCGCACAAAGAGATAAACATAATATGATCTAAACAATATAGCCAAATGTATTATGAGCACGATATTATGTATTATGTACATATAGAGATCGAAACAACAGACCCAACAGATCAAATTTATCATTATATAAAAAGTATATCTGTTAAGGTACTTATTTTACTCATTGCATGAGCTATGTTTGCCATAAAACATTATTGAACTAATATTATAGCTAGTAACATTATCAATTTTCTGCCTTGTATTTTTTCATATATCTTTTAAATCCAGAGACCGATATATGTAGACGGACGGCGATATATAAATAGATATAGATCTATAACACTACTGGCAGAAAGAGAGTGTAATAAATAAACCTACAAAATATATATTGAAACAAAGACACAGTGTTTCTTTCACCGGATTCATTTAAATTTATATGCTGAACCTTTTTTAGCAATCTTTTGAAAAAGACGGCTACATTATATTAGCGCCGTCAGCTCTTGACCGATTCACGTAAAGACGCATGCTTCTAATTCAACAGCTAAACAATCACGGTGTATATACAGATCTAAGACTATATACCTTTCTACAATTTAGCATACGTTTATCCGATGAAGTGCTAAGATAATAGAACAAAAGCTTTTATGTTACCTCATTTATTAATTTACTGCTCAACGCCGGTTGCATCGGCGAATAAAACTTGCTTGGAGACGGCGGAGTTAGGTACTTCTCATTTTTGTAATATTGTTGGTATCGCTGTTATTTTAATCGGCATGGCCGTCTGTTCTCCAAATTCAACGAAAAAGAAACCAAAGGATGGACTTCCCACGAATCCAACTCAAAATGTTACTACAAACTCGCGCGTCTTTCGAAGATTCCCACTTTTTTGACGAGACGGGCAATTTTCGTCGGCAGCGGTCCACCACACTTCGAATCTTAATCATTAACCTGATTTAGAACACGAAATAAACTGATATTATTATATTGTCCTTTTGTATGTACACGTTTGCACACACGTTTGCACCCAGCAACAGCACACGGCATTTTTAACACGGTACACAGACCTAATAACAAATATTAATATGTCTGTGACGTACCATAAAACGTAATCCTACATAGTTAAAGCAGACTTAATGCGGAGCCGCTAATCGCTTAGTACCAATGACGTCACAAGTCTCGTGACACTTAAGGGCGAAACGGACCAGACTCTATTGTGCCCAAAGCGACCCGGGTTACCGAGCGTTTTAGTTGGCGGAGGGTCCTAAAACCTTAGAACTACACACACACACACTTAAGGGCGAAACTCGGAGCGTGTGCGCTATGAGGTTTAATTGGCTACTGACAAATAAGTGCAATATGTGAACAGATTGTATATTATATACATATATTTCAGAATATATAACACTCTTTATTTCACCTTTAAACTAATATTTAGTTAGAGAAACTATAAAATGAATGATAAGAACAAAAATGTGTATTGTTGTTTAATTAATACATGTACAGATACCGAAAACATTCAGACATCACTGCGATGGATGTGCATGCGCATCGGAAAGCTACCGCAAACTAATGTCACTTTCCAATTTTAGTATTTCCTGACTTATATATTGAGCAAACAAGTTTGATTGAACGTTTCACTATGTCAATCCGTCGATTTTTACAAGAAAAAAACACAATAATTATGATTTGTACACCCCCATTTGTCTATTAATTATACCTCTGATGAATGTACGGTAAATCAGTGAATATTTGAGAGAGGAGTTTGAAGGAAAATAAGTGTGCCACCTATATTTGGTCCACTAATGACATTCACTAGTTCATATCGTAAAAGAGTATGAGAGTGGACCTTTGGAAACACGACACACACGAAATATTGCAGTCTCGGTTTGACTGAGACTGTTCGTGAACGGTAGTGAAATATGCTAGCTACCCTCACACCCTCTATCCCCGGGTTGAGCAGAACTCAATATTCATAAAATCAATAGAGCACACTTTTAACCATCCAGAAGATGGCATGCATATGGCTGTGGACATAGAGATCTATGTTTCCGCCATGGCCAGTGGCCTGTGGTCCCAGTATCTAACAAAATACTATGCACCGAAGAGCGAAATAAACAAAATGGAATTTTCCTTTCTGTTTATTGTTAGGTCTGCGCTCTCACGATTATAAGTAACTACGATTTTTAACGAGGCTCAACATTATACCATATAATAGTTTGTCTTTATCCATGATACGACTAGAGTAATCAGAATAAATTCACCAACATTGTTTAAAATACGTTATTCATAAAATGTATGCACTCACCGTTTGTTTTCTTTTTTGTTTGTTTCGCTTTGACGGCTTCATTATCGTTGCAACACATCCAGTGGAACAAACATCCGGGACATATGACACATAGCATGCAGAACAATACCAACAAAAGGAATCCGATTGCACCACTAACAATGGCCACCTTGTCCCAGAACGTGAAATATATCAACTCTACTTCCGTTCCATCAGCCAGATAGTTCCTCTCCGTTGCCATATTGCCAGTAAAATCGTCAGGTTACACATTCTGGTTTATGTGAAAAGACATTTTCATTTGCACACATTTAAACGCAAACATTTTATTTGGACGCAATTTCTGTGGTTGTTTTTTTATATTTTTTTTAAATAGCATAAACCTTTTTTGTTTTATGTTTTTGACCTTTAAGAGAGTGGAGGTGATTATTATCCAACCTTATTTAGCAGTATTGACCGATCAACTACAATGATAAACCCAGTATTGTTCACAAAGTAATGTCAGAGCACACGGGCATTTTATATGTAAATGTGGAGCACATTGACTTGGTTTTATTTGTCCTGATTGACATTTAGAACATTCGCCCGAAACTAGTAAACATTCACTACTTTCCCGAATGGCGCGGTGAAAGTCTACCAATTGTCATACGATACAATAAAAAGTGTATAATCCAGAATGACAATAATGGATCTATTGATAACCCTCTGTTCTCTTTTTACACTTTAATCCAACGTGGAATTCATTCCTACCTTTCAACAATTATTACACAATAATTAACACTATTTAAGTTACATCCATCTTACTGTATTGACAATCCTAACAAACGAGTGAAGCAATCACTAGTAATTACATATTAAATACATTAATGTTGGATTGTCAATACAGTAAAATGGCTGTTACTTATATTTTGTTAATTTAACCTTAAAAAAGGTTGGTGAATCCCACTGAAACATTGGATTAAAGTGTAAAAAGATAAAACAGTTTTGAACAAGTTTATTATCAAAATTCCATTATGCAAATGGCGCATGTGGATACACACTTTTACAAAACATATGACTAACAGTCAAAATATACAATATTCACAGCTAACGTATTTTACAAATGCACTATATCATTTTTGTTATGATAAAATTATATATAAGTTTAATAATAAGTCCTTTCATTTGCATGGAGAAGGCTTTTATCCACTGCAGTTATACACAATATACAGATTAGATTTACCTAATTTAAACAAGTAGGTACTACCAACAAACAAGTTTGTGATTTAAATAAATTATATGCAAACAAACATTCATTTAGTTTATTAAAAGATTTGTACACAAACATAGCCACGTTTCTAATTTCTTTTTGACATTCTGAGCTAATTAACAAAATAAGTTCCTGCATTTTTGACCTATTTCAATAGTTTTTTTTCGATATATTGTTTTCTAAACTCCGAGTATATTGGAAATGTTAACATAAAACGAATTATGAGCCATAAACCCTGTTTAGTCTGTTTGGCATATTGACAAAATGCTTTTTAAAGCAAGATGAAGAATAAGCATGCAGTTTATACATTTCACATTTGTATATTTATTTTTGATCAGTTTGCAGTGATTTTCTTTGCTTTAAGATATATTTGTCAGTATGCCATATATAGTAAAAAGGCGCGATGAAGTCATCGTTCCAAGACGGCCGCCTCCATTTACGTTCTTTGCAAATGTCCAATAGGTCATATTTCCCTTATTTTTCATAGCATTTTGATAATTCTTTCACCTTTTTTTCAAGTTTTTCAGAGCCCTTTTGAATAAATGTAGTTTGAAAATAGTGCATTAACCCCTTTAGCTTTAGAGATCCACGTCCAAACATGACAAGCGCGTGCCCTATCCACTGTCAAACTTATCTTAACTAGGTTGTGCTGTTGGGAAAACATCTGTTTTTTCTCAAAAGAAACTCAGGCTTTTATCAGGGACACGCGGCAATCTTGAAGTGTTTGAAATGGGTGTCTCGATTTATATATTCTGCATCATTTTTACTTTTACCCTGGTTACATTTAAATAAATCAAATTTTAAGTATTCACTATTTCGTCTTATTATACTATAAGTTTTAATATATTACTGGTGCAATAATATCAAAAATTAATAATATGCAAAAACAAATTGCTTAGTACTAATCTTATAATTAATATTAATGATTGAACAAATGCAAATTTTGGAGAAAAACTAGCGGGACGCCATGAGTTTTTAAAAAATAAAGATTGCCGTGTGTCCCCTTCAGCAAACTAATAGAGAAGTTATATATCCAAAATATCTCGGAAAAGTTCTCCAACCAGCCAAATTAGACAGCTAAAAGCTTAGTTATCTGCCCCTTAATCAGCACAGATATGCATAAGATCTTGCCTTGTAGGAGCTCCAGCCCCATATATCTTTTATCCGAACTTAACAAAACGTACACAGTATATAATAGAGGACATTTGTTGTTTTGGTGTGAATAACAGATTCTATTTCATCGAGAAGTAAGCAAACGATATATTTTCAAAAATTCCTCTCAAAAATATGTGAATTTTATTACATCGAGTTGAAATAACATCTGTTATTCACGACGTAACAACAAATGTTCTGGATAATGTATGCTTGTTAATCAAAGGTTTTGTAATCAATAAGGTACTGTTTTGCGACGTCACACAATCAGTATGGTGAAGTTGCTAATTTTAACTCATCATAACTTCGAAAATACTTTACCGATTACAATCAACTATAACTCATTTATTTTTTTATTTATGTAATATCCAAGCCGACGTTCATACCAACTATATGAAAAAAGTTGATATCAACAAATTTGACCCAGCAAACTGACGTCTCTGTATTGTACTGCACAGTGTTGTAAATGACAGAAAACACACAACACAAAACCAAACAAACAAAAAACACACGAAAATACTTGACCTATTTTCATAAACTATAACTCATGTTCTTAGTTGGAACAGCTCCTGCGTGGCGCAGTCGGTAGCGCGGCGGATTTGTAACCGGAGGCCCCGGGTTCAATCCTCCGTGGTGCCACTGAGTTCCGTCGGTGTGTTCTTGGGCAAGACACTTTTCCTTAACCTCGTCCGTCGGACGGGGACGTAAACCGGGCGGTCCCGTGTATCGGTCTATCATCCTAGCACGTTAAAGAACCATAGGAATCTATTCGATAATAAGAGTAGGGCAGGTTCCCGGATTCCTATGTATCCTTCCCCTCTCTCTGGGGCGGCTCTAAATAACCTGTACTGTGTTGATGAGCCGTTAAACAACATTCAATTCCACAGATATATTATATAATTATAGATGGCCCCTTCATTTATATATATACTGACTGAATTGAATTGAATTGGATTATATGATGTTTTGGCAAATAAAAACAAATTCAAAAAACAACAACAACAACAAAACTAACTGAATGAAGTAGCCGTCATCAAATGAAAGCCTTTTATAGATTTTATTTGTCTTTGAACACTTACATATTTTGAGAATAGAGGCAGTTTGTCTATTGTCATCACCTGCTACTAACTAGATAAGAATGTCACTACGACAGCTGTGACGGCCTGGGGCTGATAAATCTAGTAGCACATACCAGTTAACAAATAACAGTGAACTGGACTCAAGTCAATAAACACCCGAGGCTATCGAGAGTCGAGAGGAGGGATTGAAATATTGTTTTTTACGATTCATCAACTGTTTTACACGTTATCTGTGTACACCATATAAAGTCGATCAATGATGAATGGCTTGATAACGCATAGTTCGCCTGTTACACTATAAGTCATTTGTTGATTTACATTTATACATAGTTTATATTACTATCATATCATCCCTTATTTGTAAATAGTTTTATCTTTATACATTTACATTAATTTTTATTTACTACTTCATTTCTTCATCTTTCATCAATTTTTGCGCACAATATGACCTATTTTTGTGTCGACGTGCCGTAAAACACCATTCATTCATTCATTCACACACACAACTTTTGTTACATATTAATTAACCTTTAAGTCGCACCCATCTCGCTGTAATTAGAAGGATATTAAATACAGTACTGAACGTTGCATGCTGAGGAATCCAGATTCACCATTCCCTGACTATCAGAATAAATAATGAAAAGAAAATTCCTAGGAAACAAAAAACACAGACAATAGGGAGAAGTAGCGAACTCGGTTTTATTGAGTCTGTTCATGAGAGGTAATATAAGGTGCAACACCTATCATGCCCATGAGCATCGGCTTCAGCAGTAATCTACTTTAAAGGGACACACGGCAATCTTGATTTTTTAAAAACTCACGGCGTCCCGTTAGTTTTCCTCTTAACTTGCATTTGTTCAATCATTAATATTAATTGTTAGAATAGTTCAAAGCAAATTATTTTTGCGTATTACTAACTTTTTATAATATTGCAGCAGTAATATATTTAAAAATTTGGTAAAATATTGAAGAAAGTTGAAATCTCATTTTTTTTATTTAATTATATGCAAGCAGTTTTAAAGTCAAAATGACGCAGGATAAGTAAACTGAGGAGCAAATTTTAATGTTTGAATAAAACTCAAGATTGCCTTGTGTCCCTTTAAGGCCACATAGCTTGGGTTTGATGATCCCAAAGGACCAGTAAGTAATACCACTACTGATATGTACTCGGGACTACATTTTACAGCCGTCACACAGTACTAAACAAACGCTAGTGTGAATGTAATTAAATACAGAAAAGGTTAACGATTTAGACCCAATTATATCGGACCAATAGACGGATGAAGGACGACATACATTCATTCAAATTCACTTAAAATGACACTTTTTTTTATTTATAACGAAGGAAAATGAATGAAACATTGAATGCCTTAACTTTATTAACATAAACTTATCAAGCAATATCAATACAATATAGAAATAAATGTGAATGATGCAAAATTTGACATTAAACATGATATGTATACATTTAGAACAAACAACTTACTTCAGTTGCATCAGATACGTTATGTAATATACAGAGTTTAACTAACATTGTTGAAGTGATACGGGAAATAATTCCCGAGTGAGAAAGATTCTTGCGATATAGAAACGAGTGCGTTTTCGCACGAGTTTCTATATCGCAAGAATATTCTCACGAGTGAATTATTTTCCGTATCACGACAAAAATGTTAATTAAACTATATAATATATATTCTGTGATGAATTTATTTCAAATCGTCTTTTGATCCAGTATTCCTTCTTCTGTCACCCCTTTGGCGACAGCGCGGAATAATATTATGACGTCAATTCGTGACGTAATATCGTGACGTCTATCGTTTAGTTCATAACATTTGGCTACTGTGCTATCTTGCGCACCAGGCGAGATAGCACAGTAGAGGAAGGGATATGTTATAGATTTTCTCAAACTGGGAAATTTCTATAATTCAACACAAAATATATAATATAAACTTTTAACATGTTTATTATAAATTGTTGGTCAGTAAATTGAAATCGTTATAAATTCGGATTTTTTTTCACAAACAACTTTTTAAAAGCAGGTATTGAATGGAACACATTTTATTTAACACCCGAAAGTATATTCTTCTTCATAAAATTGAAACGTATATATTGTATTCTCAAATTCAATTTATAAGGGCATTTAAAGTTAACGTATCTGATGATTGTGAAGAACTTAATTGTTGATATGTTAAAAAGGAATGTTAACACAAATTACTTAAATAATGAACAATAAACAATTAATTTGGTAAGTTTTGAAAGCCAAATTGCATAACATGTATATTAAATATGTTTTTTGGTTTCATTTTTAGGCACATTTTCCTTTCAGATAAAAAATACATTTTTGTCAAAATTATTAACAACTACAAATTAACAAAGTAACTGTAATGGAATAGGTAACCTTTTGTATTAATACACATCTGGATTCAACTGAAATTGAATTGTACTAAAATGCTACGTCTACTGCCATTAAACTCGTCAATTTCTGAGTACTTGATGCTCACACTTCATAGGATGGCAGCTTAATATGCCCCTAAGATGTTTAAAATATATTAAATATGTATAACTTGTGTCATTTGGAAGCTGTTTTGGAATATTACTGGCTTACACAACTAAAGATAAATTTAGGGGACAGCAAAATCGCGAAAGTGTCATTTTTAAGTCAATTTCAATGATTTATTAAAAGAAACACGATTCTCCAGTAATAACGGCAGTTGCTCTTGATAAAAAGAAAAAACGGCTTTGGTATTCATATAAACACATCATGGATATACACACACAACAATTACAAGACTACGACTTACTGTGTTAACTCCTATATGTTTGTCTACCATCCATTTGTATAACATCCTGCACACATATCAATCCAGTATCAACACTGCTAAAATAAAACAAGATTTGGCCTAGTAAACATTTGTTTTATTACTATTTGATTTAAGTAAAAATTTTCCTACTATGAACAGTTCTGGCAGGCAATTGTCATGAAAACATAACAACTTGACATTATATACAGATTTAGATAATGATTAGAATTATTATATGGGAGAAACAATTTATGTGAGAATGACATTCCACGTTTATAAAAACCTATATTCACAGTACGGTTTTACACAACGTTTACTCAAAGCACAGTGTATGTATGTACACTACTAAACAACATACACTCACAGTACAAAACGTACTACATAACTTATACTCACAGTTCCGTACGCTACTACACAACGTATACTCATAGTACCATACACCACTACACAACGTATACTCACAGTTCCGTAGGTTACTACATAATTTATACTCACAGTACCGTACGCTACTACACAACGTATACTCATAGTACTATACACCACTACACAACATACACTCACAGTACAAAATGTACTACATAACTTATACTCACAGTACCGTACGCTACTACACAACGTATACTCATAGTACTATACACCACTACACAACGTATACTCACAGTACCATACACCACTACACAACGTATACTCATAGTACCGTAGGTTACTACATAACGTATACTCACAGTACCGTACGCTACTACACAACGTATACTCATAGTACTATACACCACTACACAACGTATACTCGCAGTACCATACACCACTACACAATGTATACTCACAGTACCGTAGGTTACTACATAACGTATACTCACAGTACCAAACACCACTACACTGTAACACTAGGCCTCGCCATTGTACTTAACCTAATAACAGTTTATAAACACAATTAGAGTTAAAGTACACCCCTGTTAATCCCTATTATAACTGATCATGCGTTGGGAGTTTCCTAATACTGAACACATGTTATTGTTTACTTGCTCTAAACTTAAATTCTCCGGAAGTTTCTGGAAAACTATGAAGTCTGGGAGTGAAAAGGTATTGCCATATTAGGGGAGACCATTCGCCGAAATGTCTTGTGTTTAGTGTATGCATACAATGATGCAATCACCATGGCGTTAACCTGTAGCTACACAGATCGATGTCCATGTGTGGGCCATGACTAACTGCTGAAAGGTAGTCTTGGTAACTTTCTAGTATAATATTCTTACTGTATTCTTACTGTTGTAGATACCGTTTTAAGCGATTCGCTTCTAAGGTACTTCTTGATGATGCTTTTTCAAACCTTTTTTTTTTACTTCCGGTTGTTATATGAAACTTGGAGAAAATGGGGTGTCGTAACCAATGTTTGTTTAAACGACTTTTAAACGTGTTGGGAGAAGGCGCCTAAATATAGATATATTGAGCGCACGGAAAGTCTAGCAGAGTGGAAAGTCGGTAGTCACAGCCGAGCGTTGGCTGTTGGTATTGGTCTTGAGTATCCGCGAGATGGATCCCCGCGATCTTAGACAGGGTGTGGGATAAGTTAGACTATACTATGAAAGCTAGTAGTAGGGAAGTTGTTCAGCGGCACATAATAATTAGAGGATTTGGACATTTGAAAGTTTCTAAATATTTTGTGTGAACCAATGATATTTAATAATAGAGACTATTTAAGTAGTTAACAAGTGGAAGTACTGAAAATCACTATACGAAACGGATATGTATATATATAACAGGATGTTCATAGTGTAATATGAATTTGTAATTGTTCGGACTGTTTTATATGTACCAATAAATAATCAAAATCACAACGCGAAGTCCGGACCTTGTTGCATGTAATACGACCCCATATGGTTACATACACAACGTATACTCACAGTACCGTACACCAATCCACAACGTATACTCACATCACCGTACGCTACTACACAACGTATACTCACAGTACCGTACGCCACTACACAACGTATACTCACAGTACCGTACGCTACTACAAAAATTAGATTCACAGTATCATACACCATTACACAACGTATACTCACAGTACCGTACACCAATACACAACGTATACGCACAGTACTGTACGCTACTACACAACTTATACTCACATTATCGTACGTTACTAAACAGCGTATACTCACAGTACCATATGTTACTACGCAACGTATACTCACAGTACCGTACACCAATACACAACTTATACCCACAGTACCGGGGCGCCCGTGGCCGAGTGGTTACGAAAAACCTACAAAAAACATTGTAGCATGGTCGGTGACATTTCCTTTGATGAATGCAGAGCATTAAATCGTTTAATTTAGGATAACTAAAGGGGCGTGGCTTTACCGTACTACAACTACCGGATATTGGAATTTAGAGTACGGTCACTATGACGTCACAGTGTTACTAAGTACACCATTCTACAAAAAAGATAGAGTCTGTCTCAGATCGTTGGTTATTTAAACACCTCGATGGGCTACGCCCATCTCGGTGTTTAAATAAGCCAACTCGCCGAGACCAGACTATATCTATTACGTAGCATGTCCATTTCAGCTCCCTGCCATACTCTAACTTCCAATAACTTGTAGTTGTAGTACACCATTTATTCTGACAGGTGTTATTTTCAATTAAACGATTTACACCTGTGCTATTACAAAGGGAATTTCACTACACCATTTATTCTGACAGGTGTTATTTTCAATTTAACGATTTACACCTGTGCTATTACAAATGGAATTTCATTGACCATGCTACAACTACCAGTTACTGGAAGTTAAGGTATGGCAGGGAGCTGAAATGGACATGCTACAAAACAAATAGAGTATGGTCTCATTGCGTTGGTTAATTTAAACACCATTAACCAGCGAGATGAAACAATAATCAATTTGTAGTTAGTGAATAAACAAAAACGAAGCAATTACCTCTTGTGTGAATAGTTGTATGTTTAAATTCTATTTTCCATTTATGCGAATAATATCTAAAAATAACTTTTTAGAAACAAATTTCCATTGAAGGAATAACTTATAAACACAATGGATCACTGCCGATGTTTTATCTGACCCAAACTGTGCTACCGCGATGGAAAGCGCAGACTGAATAAAGTTTGCACGATGAATCAATAGAAAATAAATTACCAGGAACAGCTGTCGCCGTATATATATATATATATATAACTGCTTTTATTCAATGTCGATGTGTACATTACATGAAACGTGATGATTCATGGGGAGTATACATCTATATTGATACAATTAAATCACATTTCCTTCATTAATATACATTACGCGCACACATCTTAGCCAGGTTAGGTTACCACTAAACAGGCAATAAGCAGCTTGCATGTGCACCTTTATGAAGGCCATAATATAAAACAAAAACTGTCATATCGAATAACCTAGTACATTTGATAACAAAAACATTATTGAAGTTCAATTTAGCATTAAAGATTAATTTTCGTTTTTATATCGCACCGTATAACCGGCAATCACCAAGTCGGGCGCTGTTTCAAATCGGTTCCGGTTTTTACGCAATGAAGAAACGGTAGGTACTTTTATTTTACTTATAGTTATGCATTACAAACATGTCGTATGCTAGGATGTTCAGATATGTCAATACGTTTTAGTCCATATCAGTGGGAAAAAAACGAATTACTTTCTGTAAACTTACGCAGGTTTACAGAAGAAGCACAATTTACACACGTCCAAGCCGAAACTCGTCCCTTTGCGTATAAAATATCGAAAGGACAGGATCAAAGACGTTGCATATAATAAGCACGCGTTTCTACAAAAGGTATAGTTAGGAAATTACCATTTTACTTAGGTATAAAAAAATTTCAAATTAATTATTTAAACTGTACACAAAATACATGCATGTATTATCTCACATGAGACTAAGGGCGTGGACGCCGGGGTGAGTGAGTACGTTATCTATATTACAGACACTAAACGGATAGAAAGTTGACGGGTTTCAAATTGTGTTTTAACCAAGAGCAATGTCGTGCGAAATGGTAAGAAATAACATCCTCATAAATTGTCAATTAGCTATCTCCATGGCACTGGAACTCTCTCACTGGCATTGGAACTATCTCTTTTACGACATCGCGTATTTCACCCCATGAAACGTTCCCAATGTTATTATTTTGTCAACAGGAAGTATATGGACACCAACTGTTGACATGTCGATAGCGTAAAGAAGCAAAACGATGGGCGTAAACCTCAGTGGAGACTATCAAGTTTAGAAAAAACTGCAAAGTTCGAACGAGCTTAAAGTCCCTGGCGTTAAATTATGCATATATCTAGAATTGTTGTTGACCGTGTGCGAAGCTTAAACATAACTTCACGGAACTGCATTTCCGGATTTGTGATATTGAGGCAAATAAAAAAATAACGAAGAAATATCAATTCATACCCACCTTGTTTACCTTTATATTTGGCGTTGGAACTACCTCGGAAGTGGCGATGGAACACATTTGCATAAACCTCCAAACGGAGGTAGCTCCACTGATTACCAGCCGTGTACATTGCAGGATAACGATGCATTGGCGTCATGGTTCATTCCCACAAGAGACATCAGTGTACACGTACTAAAATTCATATCGACTTTCATAAACAAAAGTAGATTTAAAAGTCGAACAGGTAATGTAACATTTAAGTACCACAGTCAACCAAAAGCACGCATCGAAAAAACACCAATTTCAATGATATATAGCATGGTATGTGCCAAGAGTTGAGTAGGCTGCAGCCTTGGAACGGTCAATGATAAAAAGGCCACTGGGTGGGTGGGTGTTGGCGATGATGGTGGGTTTAATCCAGGTTCTAGGTTGCACCAAACCTCACTCTTACCCTATTATCATCCGAATAAAACGGGACACTGTAAATAAAGAAACTCACTCCAGGCTATATATTCTATAACAAACCAGACAACATGAATAGGCAATATACGTATTACACAAAGATGATCATGCATATATGAATGCATAAGACAAGTCTAGAACATTGTAATTACTTAAAGAATTGACATCTTGTAATGTTCAGTGGTTTGTTGTAATGAGTAGTCACCAAATGCATCACCATTATGCCTGAATTAAAGGGACACATGACAACCTTGTATTTTAAAATCTCACGGCGTCCCGTAAAACGTTTCTACATATTTTATCTTTCATTACGTGATTCCGCCTTAATTGCATTAAGCGATGGGAACAATTATATTAGCAGCCAAACCCGTTTTCGCTTCTTGGAGAAGGGGTTGGATGGGGTATGCAAGTTAATACTCGTACCACGTAATGTGTTCTATTATTAATATTAATTATAAGAATTAATTATAAGAATAGTATAAAGTAAATTGGTTTTGCATATTATTGACAGTTGACTATATTGCACCAATAGTATATTTAAATTTATGGTACAGTTAGACGAAACTATTTTTGCCTTGTTAGGTAACTATAATGAGGAGATAGGGGAAAAAGGGGAATCTCATAATAGGATAGAGTTTTCGGGATAACATATAACAATTAATTTAAAACAGTTAACAGTAATTAAAATCAAATAACATGTTAGTCTAGATCATCTGCGACGCTTGTTTGTTTTCGCAACAAATGTCTAGAACAGCTCTTCTAAAAAAAATGACGCGGCGACCATTTTACCTAGATTCTGAATCGTTTCCGATTGGCTGATACAGACGAAGATATTGAACATAAACAGAACGGCAGAAAGACACTAAATTAATAAATAAAACAAAGGGAAACTTCATCATTATATATACGAACTAAATATGGGGGGTCATAAATATTGTAATAAAAATAATTACAGACACCTGTTTCCGGTTTCATTTTTTTCCTCCACCAATGGTCAATAAGTTTGTATGTACAATCAATCGTCGAAAAAGATCAAGACTAATAACTTGTAACAATCCCACCCATGACATGTTTACGACACGGGTCGTGGGTGTGGGGTGCGGAGTGATGGTGGGAGTAACAGTAAATCAAATCAAATAAAAGGTAACAGAGACGTAACCTATTAATCGGCTTCTTAGATCTCTGCAGGTAACAATCCTAAATATGATATTTTTGCGATACGTGTGATCAGGGTCCATATATAAGATATAAGGACCCTGTTGTGATGAGGGCATTGAGAACAATCACCTTATTTGTCCTTCGATACAGACTGTGGGTAATATATAACAGTAAATAATTAGTTTCTTTTCTGTTAAGATAACAACATTTCGCCAATAACAGCTTAAAGAATAAACCTCGATCTTGTAATTTCAATTACTTCGACAGCAGCGTGTCAAATCTATACTATAATGGATCCCTCCATGGTCTAAATCAATAGATTGCTTCACTGTTCATGTCCCAGTTCACTCAAATAACCTTAGATGTGGAGCAGTCTATTGTATCAGCTGTGTATGTGGAAGTATCCATTTGAGCTAAGGTATATCAAATCGACAAATATACATTTAGATTATATTATTAATTTATTATATTCAATTTGAAACAAATATATTAATACATACACAAAGAATGACATTTAACATAAAATACTACATCTTTTCATGAACTAAACCATTGAATTATGATGGAATATCAATTGACATAACAGTGTCAACAAACGTGTCAACACCTATCTCGGGAAGTACATGCCCGAAACAAACGTCTATCTGTGTAGAAGGGGAACAAGCGCCAGCCGGTATATAATCATAACTCTGATTAGATTGGTCGTTTTACCCGATTGATGAGTAGAAGAAGCGAGCATCGTCATTTCATTTTACTGTTATTATGCTAATCAGAATTAAGCTTTTGTTATGTTTCATTATGTTGTTCATTTTACTGTAATTAAAATGCCATTTTTGTGGCCCATGATTGGAAGATAAAGTTATTCTATTCCATCCTATTCGTGGATCAGAGAACCAGATCAGGAAATAAGCGTCTACCTGTGTAGAAGAAGCGGTCACTTCCGCTTAGCCTGGTTCCCTGGGAACTCGACATTTTATTTAATTTTATGCAAGAAGTACCTTAGAAGGTACTCAAGAAGTACCTTAGCAGCGAATCGCTTACCACGGTATCGGATATCGTAAGAATACAGTAATAAAAAAGCAGGTCTAAAGTCAAGATGACAGAAGATAAATAAATCGACACGCAAATTTCAATGCTTGATAAATTGCCGTGTTTTCCTCTAAAACAGCAGTGAATATAATTCCAACTCATCATACCAGTTGATGTAAACTGTCAATGAACATAAAGAAACTAACCCGCCAAATAATGAAAAGATTACACTACAAAAACCGTTGATCAAAACTCTATCCAGGTGTTCAGATCATATAATAATGTATATGTGCAGATTAAACGTATAGGTTTATTAACGGGTTCTTAAAATACCATGGATTGCATATGCGCTAAAATGATGAGTTGGTAACTCTTAATTCGACGCTTTCGTTTTGGGGTTTGGCTTGGCCGGTTAAAGCCGTTTATAGAGTTTGGATTCTCAAAAAATGCAAGTTATATATATACCTCGTCATCAGTAGGTTTAGAAACGGTGTACATATGTTGTAAAATGTGGCTGTTGTTGGCGGGCTACTTTAATGTAAAGCACAAACAGAACTGATAACTTCTACTCGGTACATGTACATCATGGGGTCATTATTTATAGAAACATATAACAAAAGATACACCATTATTTGTATGTAACAATAGTAAAATAAGAGAGAAGTTTCTGTTTGTTGCCAGAGAAAATGAGATTTCTTATTGCTTTATTATTATGATTCAGATATCCATCTATCTGACAATAACTTAGAGACGACAACACTGCTTGAAGATAATAGTGGTTCAGGACTCAAAACACTATTATCTCCCTTGAATACTCGTGCCCTACATATAGGTAAAAAAACAACGTCATAGTTCCTCTTTTCTACTTGTTACAGGACTTTCAATTGCATACAACGATTTATCCTTACCAGGTTCTAAATATACAGCATTTGAGGAAGAGGTACAGAACAGTTCATGTTGATGTACGATTTCTAGCTAATTCTGCCTCATTTTACACATCATGGGTCTAATCACCACGGGGTTGTGTTTTTGTCATATTATTATGCTAAATTTTGAACATGATTTTTTTTTCTCAACCAGATACATATTTGTTATTAGGGTTTTAAATTGCAGACATTGGATCAATGAAGCATTTAAGCATAACGACATGTTGTAAGTTTTGTTTATCTCTATGCCACGAACAAAAACAGTACAATGGGACCATAATTATGGAAAAGTAATTGTGGTGTGAGACGTAAATGTCACATATAATTATTGTCGTATATACTGGTAATTATTATGATGTCTGTTGTTCCATGAAAGTAATATTTTCTTCCACAACGCCACAACAACCAACTATCCACGCTTAAACATGATTGTTTTTCATTTCCAGAACGGGAAACAAAAAACAAAAGCGGTAAATATCTCACTGAAATGTTTACTCTCATGAGGAAATGCTGGTGCACCGTATGGACGCATTGTTTACATTGGGACCAAAAACCTAGAACATTAGAATATCAAACGACATTTAAATATGTTATTTTTCACCTTAAAGACTTTTAACTTATTTTAAGTATTAGTGTTTTGGTACATAAATATTTGTTTATATGCTTAGAGAACCAATTACATAAGTTTTTATTCACTGCGATATGGTCCGTTGGCCGTTACAGATAGAGACAGGTCTCAGAGTATTCCACCGAAATGAAAGAAAATGTATGTAATATACATGAAGACGAGTTTCATTTTGTTTTAGAATGTATTATATACAAATAATTGAGAATTAGATACATAAACAAAGTATTACGGAAACAAAACTAGGATACCCAAATTCATAGAATGTATGACATCAAATAACGAAAACACATAAAAAACAAAGACATCTTTGAGTAAAAAACTGTATTCTTTCTGATATCATGTTCACTTCAACAGTGCTGAGTTTCCTTATGCCTATAAAATGCATTTATTTGAACATTTTTATCTTATACATTTTGGATATTTTTTTTTAAATATTTTAATCAGACGGATCACGAGATTATTTATAACATGCACTCAATGAATATGAAAATGAAACAAATTATGATGGTCTAATAAAAACTCTGAAAATATTCCGCCATTAAAAACCACATCTTCAAACGGCGAAGAAGAGTATTATTTCGGTGCTGTTGATAACGCTAACTGTTTAAAAAACTATTGTGTTTCTATTTCTTAAACAGATGAGAATGAAGATAATGTCCAACTTGCAGAATATACACTTAAAACACAAAATTCTTTTAGAAATATGCAAATTAACGAAACTGAAATTTTTAGATGTAATTTCTACATTAAATCCAAATAAAGCTGTTGGTGAGGACAACATAAGCCACACAATCTTACAAAATACAAAACATTCTATTTCTAAACATTTGGCATTATTGTTTACTAATTACTCACAGAATGTAAATTTCCAGATAAATGGAAATTTGCCATGATAAGAAAGGAGACTCAAACTTAACCTCAAATTACGGACCAATAGCCTTGTTTAGTTGTGCTGGTAAATTACGGACCAATAGCCTTGTTTAGTTGTGCTGGTAAATTACGGACCAATAGCCTTGTTTAGTTGTGCTGGTAAATTAATGAAAAGGATTGTTAATAAACACTTGTATAATTTTTTCATTGCAAATAATTTTATTTTTATAATCTGCAATCCGGGTTTTTAAAAAGGACATTCTACTGTTTATCAACTGATTGATATGCATCACGAAATTTGTCAAGGTATAGATTCTAACCAATTCATGTGTGTAATTTTCGATGATGTGTCGTGGGAATTTGATCGAGTAAGCTCAGACAAAATGGTATTAATGGCAATATTCTAAAAAGGATCGAAAGTTATTTAACAGAACGTACCCAAAAGGTATTTATCGGTTCTAGTTACTCGAACATTAAAGGGATATCTGCTGGTGTCCCTCAAGGGTCAGTCTTGGGTCGATTATTGTTTCTTATATATATCAACGACATTGCTGACAATCTTCTTAGTATAACTCGTATTTTTGCAAATGATACACCTCTTGCAAGTACTTCGTCCTTGAGGGAATCTTAAATCACGATCTTAATATTATAGCTGCTTGGTCTAAACAGTAGCTTGTCGATTTTAATCCAACTAAAACTGAAGCTATTATTTTTACTCTTAAAAGAAATATACAACAGCTTTCGTTGATTTTTAATAATATGCCAGTTAACTTTGTTGAACACCATAAACACTTGGGTTTAACGCTTAGTAATGACGGTAAATGGCACGAACATATTACCAATGTTACTACGTCAGCCTCTAAACTATTAGGAATGATGCGGAAAATAAAGTTCTTAATCAGTCGTAAAGCTTTAAACAACATATTTGTCGTTTTTGAGACCACTACTTGAATATGCTTCTGTTATTTGGGACGGCTGCACCTAATACGAAAAAGACGCTTTAGAAAAAAATCAACATTGAAGCAGCTCGCTTCGTCACTGGATTAAGACGATCAACGTCTATTCGTAATTTATATACTGAAATTGGGTGGTTACCATTAGAAGACGGAAGAAAATACCAAAAAATGATAATTGCTTATTACGTTAAAGCTGGTTATTTGCTTGAATATTTTGTAAATTTATTTCCTGACATAGTTGGCGGAATTGCTCCTTACAACTGAGAACGCAGATATTTATTAATTCGTTCATTCCCCCGTGTATATAGTTATGGAATACAATACCTGAACACATACGAAATGCAGACTCCCTTTCTGCTTTTAAGCCTCTTATTACAAATCAATACTTTAATCCGCCAAAAATACCTATTTTCTATTTTTCTGGATTTCGTAGACTGTAATTCATGCACGCATAAGAAGCAAATGCAGTAACCTGATATATGATTTGTTTATAAACAAAATCAAAGAAAACGCAACCTGTGAGAAGTGTTGACACGAAAAGGAGGACGCCGAACATTATTGTATGCAATGTCCGTTTTATTTAAATGTTTGACTTCGTCTTTATCATGCTACCCGTCCGTTTCACCCGCTTAGCTTTCGTGTATTTTTATTTGGAAAAGATAGTTAAATAGCACTATTTCAAGCTTGTTCAACTATACATTAAAGATACTAAACGATTTGATAACGACTAGAAATTATATACACTATTATGACAACCGCTCGGGGACCCTACAACCACAGCATCATTCATTCCTTCATGTTTAATCCCTCCTGAAACTTTATTCTATTTACTCCTCTCTTTTTTTTCACTTCTTTTCGTTCAACGAAAAATGTATTTGAATATTTTTGCTTGATTATTGAAGAAAAGCAATAACATAAGTATTTGACAATGATAGTTACGGTCGATAATCATGGTCATAGATACATAATTGATAATGACAGTTACATTCGATAATCATAGATACATATAGTTACGGTCGATAATCATAGATACGTATTTGATAATGATAGTTACGGTTGATATTCATGATCATAGATTCATATTTGATAATGATGGTGACGGTCGTTAATCATAGATACATATTTGACAATGATAGTGCCGGTTGATACTCATAGATAAATATTTGATAATGATAGTTACTGTCGATAACCATAGATACATATTTGACAATGATGGTCACGGTGATGGTCGTTAATCATAGATATATATTTGACAATGATAGTTACGGTCAATAATCATGATCATAGATACATATTTGACAATGATGGTGACGGTCGTTAATCATAGATAAATATTTGACAATGATAGTTACGGTCGATAATCATGATCATAGATACATATTTGACAATGATGGTGACGGTCGTTAATCAACGATACATATTTGACAATGATAGTTACGGTCGATAATCATGATCATAGATACATATTTGACAATGATGGTGACGGTCGTTAATCATAGATACATATTTGACAATGATAGTTACGGTCGATAATCATTGTCATAGATACACATTTGACAATGATGGTGACGGTCGTTAATCATAGATACATATTTGACAATGATAGTGACGGTCGTTAATCATAGATACATATTTGACAATGATAGTTACGGTCGATAATCATATATACATATTTGATAATGATAGTGACGATCGATAATCTTAAAGTCGGTTTTAAACTAATTTGTTTTGCAGGGTATACCCACTACATAAGTCGACACGCAATCCTGGGAATGAAACATGACCCGTACATATGACTAGTGTGAAATCGCCACTGTATCCAAGATAACGGAAATCCTAATGCGAAACATAATCCGTAGAAGCTAGATTGATTGTAGAAATATATGTCACGTATTTCTGGTGTTCGTGTATAAAAAAACACGTTTATGTCAGTAATAATCTAAAGGCATAGACCAAGAGGACGAAAGTGGGTGGTTGTAAAGCTTAAACTTGTAATTAAAGTTATTTTTCAACTTCAACTATTGAAAATATACCTCAATGTCGTGAAATGTAACATGAGGCCTAGTTTTAACAGGGATCGCTATTCAACGTTACGACAATGTAATGCACTAATACGTTCTTATCACTGAAAAAAAGCTAATTCTTAATTGACAGAAGCCGCTGATAAGAAACTGCAAATGTAAATGAAGATAATCCGTTTTATAAGTACAGTTAAACGCTGTTTCTCAATAAAACGAAGCAAACAGCGTTATAAATTTTCAAAAAAATAGAATCCATAGTCAATCAAGAAAGCCTTTTTTCCCCCAAAAAGTAAGTGAAAAAAAAACAACATATTATTTCGGTTCTCTTATGTTGTGTTACCTCAACAGTAGACCAATGTGAATATAATGCAAAGCATGTAAATAAGAACAAATAACACCACCCATGTTTGAAGAAGAAATCAATATGAGATTTAATCAGCATATTATGTAACGTATTCTACAATGATACTTGTGAGAGTTACAGGATTAAACCTTAAATACACAGGGAACATGCATCTCCAAGTACATTGTGGAGCACCCTTAAATACTAGTAAAATTAGCATACATCTCTAAGTACATTGTGGGGCATCCTTAAATACACAGTTAACATGCATCTCCAAGTACATTATGGGGAATCCTTAAATACACAGGGAACATACATCTCCAAGTACATTGTGGGGCATCCTTAAATACACAGTTAACATGCATCTCCAAGTACATTGTGGGGCATCCTTAAGTGCACAGGGAAGATACATCACTAAGTACATTGTGGGGCATCATTAAATACACAGGGAACATATATCTCCAAGTACATTGTGGGGCATCCTTAATACACCGTTAACATGCATCTCCAAGTACATTGTGGGGCATCCTTAAATACAAAATTATCATGCATCTCTAAGTACCTGGTGGGGCATCCTTAAATATACAGAGAACATGCATCTCTAGGTACATTGTGACGCACCCTTAAATACACAGTTAACATGAATCTCCAAGTACATTGTGGGGAACCCTTAAATAGACAGGGAACAGGCATCTCCAAGTACATTGTGGTACATTATGGGGCACCCTTAAATACACAGGAATCATGCATCTCCAGGTATTTGTTGGTCACCCTTAACTACACACGGAACTTGCATCTCCGAGTATATTGTGGGGAACCCTTAAATACACAGGGAACATGCATCTCTAAGTACATTGTGGTACATTATAGGACGCCCCTAAATATACAGGGAACATACATCTCTAAGTACATTGTGGGGGAACCCTTAAATACACAGGGAACTTTCATATCTAGGTACATTGGGAAGCACCCTTAAATACACAGGGAACATGCATCCTTAAGTACGTTGTGCGACACACTTAAATACACAGGGAACATGCATCTCAAGGTATTTGTTGGTCACCCTTAAATACACACGGAACTTCCATCTCCGAGTACATTGTGGGGAACCCTTAAATACACAGGGAACATACATCTCTAAGTACATTGTGGTACATTATGGGGAACCCTTAAATACACAGGAATCATGCATCTCCATGTATTTCTTGCTCACCCTTAAATACACACGGAACTTGCATCTCCGCGTACATTGTGGGGAACCATTAAATACACAGGGAACATGCATCTCCAAGTACATTGTGGTACATTATGGGACACCCCTAAATATACAGGGAACATACATCTCTAAGTATATTGTGGGGGAACGCTTAAATACACAGGGAACATGCATCTCTAGGTACAATGTGAAACACCCTTAAATACACAGGGAACATGCATCCCTTAGTAGGTTGTCGAGCACCCTTAATACACAGGGAACATGCATCTCTAGGTACATTATGGAGCACCCTTAAATACACAGGAATCATGCATCTCCAGGTATTTGTTGGTCACCCTTAAATACACAGGGAACTTGCATCTCCGAGTACATTGTCAGGCACCCTTAAATACACAGGGCACATGCATCTATAAGTACATTGTGGGGAATCCTTAAATACACAGGGAACATGCATCTCTAAGTACATTGTGGGGCATCCTTAAATACACAGGGTACATGGATCTCTAATTACATTGTTGGGCATCCTTAAATACACAGGGACATGCATCTCTAAGTACATTATGGGGCACCCTTAAAAACACAGGAATCATGCATTTCCAGGTATTTGTTTGTCACCCTTAAATACACACGGAACTTGCATCTCCGAGTATATTGTGGGGCACCCTTAAATACACAGGACACATGCATCTCTAAGTACATTGTGGGGCATCCTTAAATACACAGGGAACATGCATCTCTAAGCACATTGTGGGGGAACCCTTAAATACACAGGGAACATGCATCTCTAGGTACATTGTGAAACACCCTTAAATACACAGGGAACATGCATCCCTAAGTAGGTTGTCGAGTACCCTTAAATACACAGGGAACATGCACCAAAGGTACATTATGGAGCACCCTTAAATACACAGGAATTATGCATCTCCAGGTATTTGTTGGTCACCATTAACTACACACGGTACTTGCATCTCCGAGTACATTGTGGGGCACCCTTAAATACACAGGGCACATGCATCTCTAAGTACATTGTGGGGCATCCTTAAATACCCAGGGAACATGCATCTCTAAGTACATTGTGGGGCATCCTTAAATACACAGGGAACATGCATCTGTAAGTACATTGTTGGGCATCGTTAAATACCCAGGGAACATGCATCTCCGAGTACATTGTGGGGCACCCTTAAATACACAGGGCACATGCATCTCTAAGTACATTGTGGGGCATCCTTAAATACCCAGGGAGCATGCATCTCTAAGTACAATGTGGGCATCCTTAAATACCCAGGGAACATGCATCTCTAAGTACTTTGTGGGGCATCCTTAAATACACAGGGAACATGCATCTCTAAGTACATTGTTGGGCATCCTTAAATACCCAGGGAACATGCATCTCCGAGTACATTGTGGGGCACCCTTAAATACACAGGGCACATGCATCTCTAAGTACATTTTGGGGAACCCTTAAATACACAGGGAACATGCATCTCTAGGTACATTGTGAAACACCCTTAAATACACAGGGAACATGCGTCCCTAAGTAGGTTGTCGAGTACCCTTAAATACACAGGGAACATGCACCAAAGGTACATTATGGAGCACCCTTGAATACACAGGAATTATGCATCTCCAGGTATTTGTTGGTCACCATTAACTACACACGGTACTTGCATCTCCGAGTACATTGTGGGACACCCTTAAATACACAGGGCACATGCATCTCTAAGTACATTGTGGGGCATCCTTAAATACCCAGGGAACATGCATCTCTAAGTACATTGTGGGGCATCCTTAAATACACAGGGAACATGTATCTGTAAGTACATTGTTGGGCATCGTTAAATACCCAGGGAACATGCATCTCCGAGTACATTGTGGGGCACCCTTAAATACACAGGGCACATGCATCTCTAAGTACATTGTGGGGCATCCTTAAATACCCAGGGAACATGCATCTCTAAGTACAATGTGGGGCATCCTTAAATACCCAGGGAACATGCATCTCTAAGTACTTTGTGGGGCATCCTTAAATACACAGGGAACATGCATCTCTAAGTACATTGTTGGGCATCCTTAAATACCCAGGGAACATGCATCTCCGAGTACATTGTGGGGCACCCTTACATACACAGGGCACATGCATCTCTAAGTACATTGTGGGGCATCCTTAAATACCCAGGGAACATGCATCTCTAAGAACATTGTGGGGCATCCTTACATACACAGGGAACATGCATCTCTGAGTACATTGTTGGGAATCCTTAAATACACAGGGAACATGCATTTCTAAGTACATTGTTGGGCATCCTTGAATACACAGGGAACTTGCATCTCTAAGTACATTGTGGGGCAGCATTGAATACACAGGAATTATGTATCTCCAGGTACATTGTTGGGCACACTTTAATACACGCGGAACATGCATCTCGGAGTACATTTTGGGGCACCCTTAAATACACACGGAACATGCATCTCCGAGTACATTGTGTTGCACCCTTAAATACACAGGGAACATGCATCTCTAAGTACATTGTGGGCATCCTTAAATACACAGGGAGCATACATCTTCAAGTACATTGTGAGACATCCTTAAATACACAGGTAAAATGCATCTCTAAGAACATTGTGGGCATCCTTAAATACACAGGAAACATGCATCTCCAAGTACATTGTGGAGCACCCTTAAATACACAGGGAACATGCATATCCAAGTACATTGTGGGACACCCTATAAATACACAGGGAACATGCTTTTCCAAGTACATTGTGGAGCACCCTTACATACACAGGGAACATGCATATCCAAGTACATTGTGGGGCATCCTTAAATACACAGGGAACATGCATATCCAAGTACATTGTTGAGCACCCTTAAATACACAGGGAACATGCCTCTCCAAGTACATTGTGAAGCACCTTTAAATACACATGGAACATGCATATCCAAGTACATTGTGGAGCACCCTTCAATACACAGGGAACATGCATATCCAAGTACATTGTGGGGCTCCTTTAGATACACAGGAATCATACATATCCAAGTATATTGTTGGGCACCCTTTAAATACACAGGGAACAGGCATCTCCAAGTAATATAGGGCACTCTTAAATGCACAGGGATTATGCATCTCCATAGTATTGTGGGGCTCCCTTATATACACAGGGAACATACATATCCAAGTATATTGTTGGCACCCATTAAATACACAGGGAACAGGCATCTCCATGTAAATTTGTTATAAACCCATAAATACTCAGGGAACATGCATCTCGACGTACATTGTGTTGCGCCCTTAAATACACATTCATTGTGGTACATGTGGGACACTGTTAAATACACGGGGAACATGTATATCCTAGAACACTGTGGTACATTGTTAGACACCCTTAAATACACAGTTAACATGCATCTCCAAGTAAATGTGTTAAACACCCTTAAATACACAGGGAACAAACATATCCAAGTACATTGTGGTACATTGTGGAACACCCTTAAATACCCAAGGAACATGCATTCCAAGTTCATTGTGAGGCACCCTTAAATACACATGCATCGTGGTACATTGTGGGACACCCTTAAATACACATGGAACATGCATCTCCAAGTACATTGTGGAACACCCTAAAATACACAAGGAACATGCTTCTCCAAGTGCTTTGTGGTACATTGTGGGCGCCCTTAAATACGCAGGGAACATGCATCTCCAAGTACATTGTGGGGCGCCCTTAAATACACAGGGAACATGCATCTTCAGGTATTTGTTGGTCACCCTTAAATACACACGGAACTTGCATCTCCGAGTACATTGTGGGGCACCCTTAAATACACAGGGCACATGCATATCCAAGTATATTGTTGGGCATCCTTTAAATACACAGGGAACAGGCATCTCCAAGTAAATTTTGGGACACCCTTAAATACCCAGGGAACATGCATCTCTAAATACAGTGTGGGGCGCCCTCAAATACACATTCATTGTGGTACATGTGGGACACTGTTAAATACACAGGGAACATGTACATCCTAGAACACTGTGGTACATTTTTGGGACACCCTTAAATACACAGGGAACAAACATATCCAAGTACATTGTGGGACACACTTAAATACACAGAAAACATGCATCTCCAACTACATTGTGGGGCGCCCTTAAATAAACAGAAAACATGCATATCAAGTACATTGTGGGACACCCTTAAATACACAGGGAACATGCCTCTCCAAGTACATTGTGGGACACCCTTAAATACACAGGGAACATGCATCTCCAACTACATTGTGAGGCGCCCTTAAATTCAAAGACAACATGCATATCCAAGTACATTGTGGGACACCCTTAAATACACAGGGAACATGTATCTCTAAGTAAATTGTGAGGCGCCCTTAAATTCGAAGACAACATGCATATCCAAGTACATTGTGGGACACCCTTAAATACACAGGGAACATTCATCTCTAAGTACATTGTGAGGCGCCCTTAAATTCACAGACAACATGTATATCCGAGTACATTGTGGTACATTGTGGGACACCCTTAAATACACAGGGAACAAGCATATCCAAGTACATTGTGGGACACCCTTAAATACACAGGAAACATGCATATCCAAGTACATTGTGGGACACCCTTAAATACACAGAAAACATGCATCTCCAACTACATTGTGGGGCGCCCTTAAATAAACAGAAAACATGCATATCCAAGTACATTGTGGTACATTATGGGACACCCTTAAATACACAGGGAACATGCCTCTCCAAGTACATTGTGGGACCCCCTTAAATACACAGGGAACATGCATCTCCAACTACATTGTGAGGCGCCCTTAAATTCACAGACAACATGTATATCCAAGTACATTGTGGGACACCCTTAAATACACAGGGAACATGTATCTCGAAGTACATTGTGAGGCGCCCTTAAATTCACAGACAACATGCATATCCAAGTACATTGTGGGACACCCTTAAATACACAGGGAACATGCATCTCTAAGTACATTGTGAGGCGCCCTTAAATTCACAGACAACATGCATATCCGAGTACATTGTGGTACATTGTGGGACACCCTTAAATACACAGGGAACAAGCATATCCAAGTACATTGTGGGACACCCTTAAATACACAGGAAACATGCATATCCAAGTACATTGTGGAGCATATCTCAATACATAGGAGCATGAACACCGTTTAAATGGTTTTTGATTTTGTTTTATCTTTTATACTTTCCCTATATATCGGAATATACAACCATAGTATCCCCGTGGAGAGGCCGTTTTCTATTTAAAAACAATTGATAGTATAGGATATACTGAGTATTTCTGATAAAAGTCTTAAAAATACACTCAATGGTTCTTGGCAAGAAGATGATTTAGGGACCTGTTTATACATCTCCATAAGCAAACGTTGGATCACACGGTTGAAACATGTCTCAGGGTCATCCACAGGATTAGTTAAAGGAGTAGTGGCATTCTAAAGATATGGATGTTTGTGGGAGAGGGATATTCATTTGGTCGCAAAAATAAATTGATAAAAGGATTTTTTGATGAAAAATCTGATATTAATTTATGTCATTATACTTGGTTGTTATACTTACTTCAGAGACTAAATGGCTTTTATTACAGATTGTTATTTTTTAACAATATTTAAATTACAAACAAATGTACAGTTCGTACCTGGATCGTGAACAATTTTGAAAAAGTTAGGGGACAGTGGCAAGAATTAAGTAGTAGTGGCAGAATTAAGGAGTAGTGGCAAGTACCTGTTTGAAATTAAGGAGTAGTGGTGCCGCTATGCCTTATGGGCATGAGGAAGACCCTGTGTCTTCACCCTGAGGATTACACTTGAACAACATTGATCATCTGATCACTTGATGAATACTGAACATTTGTGAATCAATAGTTCCCAAGAGGGCATGTGGGCGCTCTACTTGCTAGCATTGCTTTAAACAAATGATATGATGTATGTGTTAGGTATGTATGATTTAAATCTGATGCGAAGTGTGTGAAGTAGAATCCGAGTAGAAAATATTAGTTGTCCATTAGGCCAGAAAAATAAATACCTGCGTTTCTGGTTGCTGAAAAAATTAGGGTAGGTAGGTATTTTTTTTAATTTTTTTTTGCCTATGTGGTTTGAACGATGCTAAAGGTATCTTTAACTTTGTCAATTAACTTTGTCAAGTAGTTAATTTGTAGTGATTTTGCAAGGAGAGAAGGAAAATAACCTCATGATAACTTGTTTGTTTTGAATAAAATAAATTGAAAACACATATTTTCTGCCATTATGATTTTATTTGAAACCCACATAAGACAATATCAACCATTTGAATAACAGTTTCTGTTAAACATAAAAAACACCGTTTTGCAATGTCATAAGTATACATGTGAACTGTCCCGTCATCTTTTATATTGCAAATATTTGTTTGATTTTTGACATTGCGCTTTTCATTTCCTGAGGCTGTGTGGTATTGGAAGAACAGATATGCTGGCAGCATATGATGATTAGTGTTTTCCATAAACTTCTAATCATTTTCCAATCAAGTAGCCAAAATGGACGCGCAGAGCACAGAGGTATAACTCCACAATGCTCACAATGGTGTCGGCCATGTTTTAGCGCATGTTTCGTACTCAATATTTTCATACATTACCGTTTCGTACCCAGCTTTTTTTTTTATGATTTTTTTTTATGATAAGAAAACTGTAGAGTCGGCGCCAAAAAATAGGGACGGTCGGTAACCAGAAACACAGGTTTTTTTTTTTCTGGCCTTAGATCAGGCCTCCATCTAATCATAAGCAATATTTTCCTACTGTTATAGGATTAGTTTAGATTATGAAAAAACAATAAAAACAAGAGAATCCATAGATTAAATTGTAAAACCCGTTCCTTATTGTATGGGTATTTCTTTACTTGACCTCTGGCCAGAGGAGTCAGACTTTGGATTCGAAAACTTTATAATCATCTAGGTATCCTAGTCATCTTTTGTACCAAATATGTACACCCTCCACTTGTCACAGGATGGCCATGCGTGGTTGGGACTAAATCATGAAAGAATCAAGGTCAATGGAGCATTTAAATATGTTTAATGCAACTCTTTTAAAACATGTCAAGTAAATATATAATTATAAAAAACAAACAAAAAAAACAAGCAAACAAACAAACAAAAAACACAATAAAAGAACAACAAAAACAACAAAAAAACAAAATAACTAGAGAATACATTGATGAGAAGAATTGAATGTTGTACATGTACTAACGTATCAGATGTTGGTGCACAGTATAGAATGTACTCTCTAAAGTTGACGCGAAATATAAATGGTGTTGATGTTTCTTATTTAACCATTAACATGTGGATAAGAAAAGAAGAAATTATTCTATACAACAATAACCCAGAGTCATTGAACCTTGTCGAATCTTTTTATGATGAAAAATATCTGTGAAGTCTCATAAAATTGCAGCTTTTAAATATAGTAATTCACGGTTAGCCATAACATTTTAACTCAGTTTTGTAAATATTACAACATAGTCATATTGTATTTTTTAAATCATGGCCAAATTTCTTTGAAGTGTCATACTATTGTAATTTATAGTTGCAGAAGAACCGGCTGATATACAAGAGGTTAATCCGATGGTCGGGGACGGCAACGGACTGCCGACGAATAAATGAACAGATACAACTTAACATAGCGTTTGAATAGTTGAGGTGATAATTGAATTAAGAAATAATAAATATGCACCTGTGTTTTATCGATGAATAAAATACAGTTAGGAGTTCGGATGCGTAATAATTAAATCACGAGTGCGTTATGTTTACAGGCTGTTCCATTGGGCGCCCCCGTATGCAAAGTTCTCCTTTTCAATACACTAGTAGTCACGTGACAAACAATTAAGTCATTGCTTACGTCTGCATATCACGTTGTTCAAGATGCTTATTAATGTTATATGTACTGATGCATATGCTGGGTTTATATCGGGGGTGTGGTTTGGGAGCATGGCAAGTTTGTTGTTATTAACATTTCATTAAAATTACTGTTGAGTTTGTCTTCGTGACGTATATTTACCAAGTGACGTCATGTAACGTGGCGCTTCCAACGGATGAAATATACGCGGGGAATTAATGGAACAGCTGTATTTTATCGTAGAATAACATACAGCTGTAGATCTCTCTTCTTTGTGTATATGAAAGAATGCGGAGGTCGTGTTAGAATGATTGTTCTTGCATACCAGATACGGGTATCCGCGTTTTACATGGGGGATGGAATATAAGAATCCAACATGAGTATCCATGTAAGATGGGGAAATCTCACCCTGAGGGTCAGAATTGTAACCAGGGACGAGGCTCTGCCGAGTTCCTGGTTGCAATTCTGATCCCGAGGGAGAGATTTACCAATCGCACATGGATAAACTCATGATGGATTGTTTTTCTTGCATATCATCGACATTTTTTGCGTTGACGTCGCAAATAACTACCGTTTTTACTGTTTTTTAACGTAATGACGTCATGCAGCTGTTCACGTTATTGACGTCATTATTGTTGCACGTGAATTTTATCTCGAACCTAGGGTGAGATGGAAAAATCTAGCCCTGGTAGATTGACGGATATCCTTGTCCGGTGTGCAAGAAAGTCTTATCATTATGGGAAAAGATAAAAGTTTATCTTTATGGGTAAAGATATGAGTCATGCGAATCAATAATGACGTCAATAACGTGAACAGATGATCGAATGACGTCATTGTGTGTAAATAACAACATGTAAAACGTTACGAAAGTCCGAATTGGCGACGTCAACGCACAAAATGTCAATGATATGCAAGAAAAAGAATCTGCCATGGGTATTCGGTTCAGATAGGGAATTCCAACCCTCGGTATAAGTGTTTTAATCGGAACATCGGCAGAGCCTCGCTTCCGATAATAAAACTTATACCTCGGGTTAGAATTCTCTATCTTCCCCGGATACCCATGAAATATTCCTATATTACATAATGGGCGTTTCTGCGAGAGTAAAACATTGAACATTTAGACAATATAGGTAAACATATACTAATTATAGGAGTCATGGCCATCTGACCAATATAATATGTATATATTAATGGCTATTATAATGATAGAACAAGTATTATTTGTGATTTTGGTGCAGTGAAAGACAAATTCTCTACGAATTATTTTGCAGTATCATTGTTGCTTTTTCAATGACAACTGAAAATTCCACTTAATATTACAAGATGTATGGAAAGATTTTTTAAATTTATTTTCACATTATTTTCGCTACAAGCAATATCAATATAGTTACAAATGAGAAACAACGTGTTACTCAATCTGTGTTTTGTTTCGATTTGTCCTACAGTTATGTACTACGAATTGAGTCAGAACGGCAACAGCTTGTACGTGTATATTGTATATTAGCGCAACTAGGTTATTTGCACAGAATAATTCTCTCAAAATCAATAATTAGTATATAATTGGATTGCCAATATAAACAAATGTCGAATTATTATACAAGTTGCGTTGATATTGTTACTCAAATGAGCAACGAGGTTCTGTAAACTCAAGTGAGAGACATGTTGTGCTGTTAACTCCATTGAGCGTCGCGGTGTTATTAACTCAACAGACGCATGCGGCTACCGACAGCATACACACTCTACAAATTATATACATCTGTTTTGGCTGAAGGTCAGGCGAGATTATGGAATAACACGTTTTCCGTCGTCGTCCTTCATAAGTCGGTCATTGTTCGTCCGTCGGTTATTTCAATCTCAACAACGCGATATCTTTCGCAAACGGTTCTGAAAGGCTACCAAACATTTTTGTATACTGAACAACAAAAGTTTAAGTAACTGTAAATCACTGTTAGCCATGCAATTCCTGAGAACATTGTGGTATTCACACTTTTTTAGGGACATAGATTAAACATATGAATATTGATTTATCACATAACATGGTTTCAGGGAGTGCAATAAAGCCATGCCTTATTTCTTGTAATACACTAGCGTATTACAGATGCAAATGAGGACCGAATCACTGTGTTTGTATACAGTAAAACAATTCATCCCAATTGTTTCAGACACCTTAACTATTTCTAATTATTTGAAATCTTGCTGAGGTAAGCAAGACCATTTGGAAAAAGCAAATGCTCCATAATATTCTGTACAGTTTCGGAATTAAAACCTATTATCGCCTATTGGGTTTGACATATTCTTGACTCGCAACAAGTCGAAATTCCAGTATATATTTTTCTTTAAATTTTAGACCCATACGGTACTTTATTAAACAAGACAACATTGCTACTAAGTATCAACAGACCTTGAGATCTAATACCTATTGTCAATGATCCAATTATAGACGCTTGATATGACACTTGCTTCAGAAATACCATAGTTCACCCCAAAACGCACAGATTCTGGTTAAATTGCTCAAAAACCTGCTCTGTTGAAAACATTTATGTTTAACTTCAAGATCATTTTCCCCAGTCAGTTTCAAGTATTCACAGAAACATTCAACCTAACCGGGCCAATATTAAGAAGAAAAACAACTTGAAGCGCATCTCAGGGGTCAGACCGGTATTGTCTCAGGGGTCAGACCGGTATTGTTTCTGTGGTCAGACCGGTATTGTCGTCAGACCGGTATTGTCTCAGTGGTCAGACCGGTATTGTCTCAGGGGTCAGCCCGGTATTGTCTCAGTGGTCAGACCGGTATTGTCTCAGGGGTCAGACCGGTATTGTCTCAGTGGTCAGACCGGTATTGTCTCAGGGGTCAGACCGGTATTGTCTCAGGGGTCAGACCGGTATTGTCTCAGTGGTCAGACCGGTATTGTCTCAGGGGTCAGACCGATATTGTCTCAGGGGTCACTCAACTTCGATTTCTTGTTCTGTTATTTTCCCAAATTAAGTCTTGTCAGAAAAAAAGGTAATTGTGTTGACTTCTGCATGGCCTTTTGGGCATGGACACATTAATGAGGTTGGCTGGGAAAGGACGTAGTACTGAGATATTTTTTTAAATATATATTTAAAGCGTCTTTGGTATCATTTAGATACATCATCAAAAGAAGGTAGATCATCACAGACTTTTTTTTTTCAATGGACGTCGTTGAAGAGACACATATTTTTAACTCAAAAATTTCACTAAAAAGAGGAAAAATAGAGTCATTGAACATTTTCACAATTATTTTTTTTCATGACGTTACATTTATTGAAAATCAACGATAATTTTTCTATTACATATATACATATCTTGCGAAACATACATATACAATTGTAATCCTCATTTGTCTTCTTACTATAAAAAAACAAACATAATTTTTATATGGACGATAGTCCACCCATTTTGTTTTGCTGAAAAATTAATGCAAATGAAAAAGTATGTTCTAATGCTCAACTTTTTTAAACACTTTTATATAACAAGGTTCTATGACATTTCTTTCAAAACAAGTAAAAAATATACGGGTCATCAGGCTTCTTGCCTATTGATGCTGCCTTGTTGGTTAGAAATTAGATCATGGCGGGGATTTCTTTATTTACACTGTCCTGTTTTAATGGGATGACCGTAGGGTAAGTGTGAGGTTTGGTGCACCCTAGAACCGGTTTAAACCCCAGTGGCCTACTTTGCCACTGACCGTTCCAAGGCGGTAGCCCTATTGTCAACCCTTTTGTGTTTGTTATGTCGTTTGCATTTATTATTACTTTTGCCTTCTTGTTTGTCTGTTTGCGTGTTTGTTTCTGTGTTTTGTGGTTGACTGTCCTACTTGAATGCTACTTTCCCTGTCCGATCTTTTTATATTTCTTTCTATTTTCTTTTGTTTAAAAATTCTTTAAATTACACATATTTTGGAGTGATTTTGACATTTTCATTGTAAAATACAGTACACACAATTTCGACATAGACATCGAATATAAAATTAGCTCGGTATCTACTTTTATATATGTATACCATTTTACTGAAAAGCAAAAAACTTATTTTGTCAATAGCAAAAGGATCAATTCTACTCAGAGCTACCCATACCCCCTATTTTGTTGACAACAAAAAATTGATCACAAATGACGAAAAAATATGGAAAAAATAAATTGCTTAACATTTTATATGTAACCATCTTAAATCCTATATTATATCCATATCTACTAGAATCTAAAAAATAAAATAATTATGTTGTCAAATAAAACTATGATTGAAAAAATAAAATTCTTAGACTTAGAAATGTCAAAACTTGCCCAGCCAACATCCTGAAGAAAGAAAAGTCCAGTGGATGTATTCTACCATTTTTCATTAGAAATAAAAATAAAAACGCATTTTAATGCCAAAAACAATGTAATGCAGTCATGAATTATCATTTTATGTTATGTTTAATGTTGGGACCATATAAACATATCTTCGTTATCAATCAGAGGCATGCATATATTCTAGTATGTAATACGCGTTTACAGTTCACGGTTGATTCACAGATTATTTGTTTCACTTATTTTAAATCAACCATAGCTTCTGTAAGTCATAATGTCATATTTTAGTTCCATCATTTATCTTTTCAGTCCATTCTATTTCTTCTGGATCGGTTCCATTGGCCAATTTTCGCAAGAATATTATATACATGATTGCCAGACGAAGCGTTTCAATTCGAGACATTCTCTTCTCGTATGACAGAGTTGGTAAACATTCGCGCAAAGTCTTAAACGCGTCCTTCAAATTGACCATTCTGCGCTGCTCTCTAATATTTGCCGCCTTACGCTGTGCTGAAGTCGGGTGTCGTCTGCGATAGGCTCTCTCGTAGTAAACTGAAGATAGTCTAAATTGTCGTCTGCCACTTCTCCAGTGTGGCGTGTGTCTCGCGCGACGTCTGTGCAAGTGATTTACATACGCGAATGATTGGCAACTTTGAACGTTTCGAGATACACAATATGAGGAAGACTGCCTCTCTAACATCGGATATAAACCGCCACAATATGTTCTGCGATTGTCTGAAACACGGTCTAGGTTACAAAACGAGGACTGGACAATTTCAGGAGAAACGGAGCTGTGTTGTCTTGGATAATAATATTGATGTGAAACCTGCCGTTGATGATAGTTATGGCGGCGCTGACAGCTACTGTTTGCTATTAAAGGCTCGTTAAATTGCATCTCTAGTCACCAACATCATCAAACCAACATCATCAAACCAACATCATCTAAAATATGGTCACAACAGTCCCGCTGACGCGTTACTCGCGGTATGCATCAATGTACGTTTTATCACATAGTGAGCATCATTTTATATGCTGTAACATAATTGATTTAATAGCACTAAACCAGTTTGCAGTTTACGTGGTAACACATTTGATGGAATTCCAATTAACACATGTGATGTAGCATCCTTTTTTTGTATTTTTACTTAAAAACATCCGTACAGTCTTATAATTTACAAACACCAGTGTGTTTAAATTAATCCAAATAAACTGAAACGTCCACGCGACACAGCCCTTCCGCTTTTCTTTGTTATTCAAACAGTGCTATTCGCGTCTTGCATTCGAATGTTCTATTTCTTCAAATATAAGTTGACTGTTACGTATTTAACAAAAGTATTACGTTCGAAGAAAGCAGAGCGTACGTTCACGTTAGTATTATTATTGAAGCAATGGAGTCCAAATTTCTGTTGGGAATATAAATACTCCCGTCCGTTAATCAAGTTCCGCCGACAAACAAAACTAATATTGTCCAATTGTGGGCATTAACTCAACTCTCAGTTAATACAAACTGGCTGATATTAAAACATCCTCTGACAAAATTGGCGTTGGCCAATATAAAACTCTCTAAATCTTTGCAACAATGTGATAATTTGGCAACTTAATTATTTTGTCTATCCTTTCAGTCTAACTAAATTGGAAACGTTCTGATTTAATAAGCAGTAACAAAGCAAGACAATCACATACAAGGGTCAAAACGAAGGCCCTGCTGAATTCTGCAAATGGAATTAAACACGAATGTTCCTTTCTGCCTTCTTGCAAATTAATATAGCACTTGACTTTTATGATTAAATAAATGGTAATTGAATGTGTTCTGAGTACAGATATTTTATGTGTAAGTTTTCTTAAAAAATGCGTGTTCAATTTTATGTATATATATATTTAAAAAAAAATTATTATCAGATTAGGTAATATAATTTAAATGAGATATTATATATTTTAATTGTATTTTATTATCCAAATGCCTTTACTATTAATCAATAGTGTCAACTTTATCTAAACATAGCAATGAGTTCAGTCTCATTAAAGCCGCATACACAATTCGATCCACTACTTTCTGTTAAATAAATGTGTATCAGATTTTAATCAGATTGCAATGATCTGGGCATATAAAAGGCTTCGAGGCATTTTGGAACACGACAGGAAACATGAAAAAGATTAACCGTTTGAACACAGCTTCCTGGATATATACGTTTTTGATTGCGGAAATGATAGTTTGCATGTATTGTATAGCAATTACGCTACTTAAATACAAACATTGAAAATACAAAATGCCGAGCCATTCTTCGTTTTCGTGCCGAGCCTAATAAACTTGATAGTAAAATGCACTGACATAATATTCTATTTATCATGTAGTTTATTCACATTTTCTGTATGAATTACTATTATTACCTATTTCTCAGAATGTTACGCTTATCGAGGACGCCGCCATGTTGTTGTTTTTTGTTTCTTTTATGATGTTAGGCAACGTTACGTGCATGACGTCAGATAACGTTACGTACAATAAAGCCGAGGGATTCCGCATTGATTTGCTCAGTGCCTAATAAAGCAAAATTTATTAGGTCACCCCTTTATTAGGCAGAAAAGTTCATATATGCATGATAAATACTCATATCGAGATGAATGAGGTAACTTTATTTTTTGGAAAAAAAACACAATAAAACAAAAAAAAAAAAAATACAAAAACAACAACAACAACAACAACAAAAAAATGAAATCAATAAATGCAATAGAACGGACATATATAGCTGTCATTTCATATTAAATAATGATTGTTTACGTTTGTCGGATAGCAGTTTATCATTATTTTCCTTTTCCCTGTATTTAAGGTTATGTTTTCTCTGCCATTTCATTCTAGGGCAAACATAAATTATTTATCATCTTACTTCATGAGGATGCATTAAAGAATAAATACAGAAGTAGGAATGGCCCCAGACAGGTTTGTTATTTAATTGACAGAAAAAACGGGATTATGAGTATATCGGTATACATCTGAATGCTCATCATTCTCTGTTTGTGTCAAATATGTAATTTATGTAAAGTTTAACTGTCTTATGTAGCAATTACAAATCGAAATAGTCAATGAAATTCATACATAATTCCAAAAACACCGTAATTTCAAAGATATTAAATACGTGTGTGTAATATAATTATAAATGTCAAGATTTAAGGAAACAGTCCTTTTAACTTTGTCTGACTCTCTAACATAACGAGCTTTGGCATTATCCGATTTCCATAGACCGTTTTACTTGAACAAGCGCTCATTAAGACCATTATTAGCAGCATTAGTACATCCACCTGACCTGAACGAGTGTAACCCAAACACCGTGGAATCTAACCCAATTTCGCGTAAATTCTCCATAAGAATTTCTCTAGCTCTACAATAGGAAATATGGCCTCCTTTCCTGAGACTATATGTGTGTGTTTTTCTAGAATGTTGGATATTTCTAAATATAAAGTCAGTTGAATTGGAAGGTATGTCGGCCAATTATAGATAGTTCTCTAAATGCATTACAGGGCATGTCAGTTTTCCAGTTCTTGCCACAATCACTGTTTCACTCTTATGAAATTGATCAGTTTTCCCCGAGGAAATGAAAACTTTCATCTGCTTATCTTTAAAAAGGATATCAGATCGTATTAAGCGTACTATCTCATCAAAACGGAGAAAGCCAGCGTAACTTACAAGACACATTGCTGTAAATCTACTATCCATCAAATTATCAGAGAACCCAAATTTGCAAACAATCTTGTTAAGATCGTCGGCCGAAATAGCCCCTTTTGCACAGTAGGCTTGGCAGTATGGCGAAGAATGCCATCTCTAGTAAACTAAACTCATTTAGAAATGCATGGATCCAGAAACACAGCAACGTTGTGAGCGAATGTTATGCCATGTTATGTTATGTGGCGTTTAACTTGGATGTTGATGGTTAGGAATACATCAGCGAAGACAAAAATAAAGCTACATGATAGTCAGAGGTCGGCAATGAACAAAAGCCGATTTCTTTTGCACAATTTGAAAAACTGTTTAAAATAGCCGTTATATTGCTTGCAGGTATTGGAGGCTTTTGATGTCTTAATGAAGTGCTTAAGATTTTCTTGGTAAGTCTTGAGTTCGGTTTGGAGAAGGGAGTCAGAATTCATGTGTTCCCATATTGCCGTACTGAACGCATTTGTCAAATGTAAAACATTAAAACGCGAACAAATCATTAAGTTCTAATTATAAAAATACCTTAAATCAACTGTCACAAATCCTAAACGTTACCCGCCGTCAAATCTATCAAATACCACGGTGGCAAATGGTGTAGTGTGACCCTATATAATGAAGCGTAGAATAAGTACAAGAGCACACGATTAATACATTCGACCAGAGAGCAGATCGATTGATAGTTTAAAAGTAGCAACATATTTATAGTTTTTCAATTAACAAATTATATGAGCATTTATGATTAATAAAGATATACCTACATTAATGATCGAAATTGAAGGTTATAATTTGTTCTTGTGCAAGGGATACAACTGCTACATAATTATCAAACTTGTTTTTTGTAACAATTACCTCCATTCATTTTGTACATATTCGCCTGATATAATTTAAAAAGAAAATATAATATGATCGATCTAGAGATCTATGTTTCATTTAACCATGATCATTATCTATAATGTACGTCATTATAATATGCGTGTAAGCAACAATAATATTGAAGTCAGTTTTATACAACATGTCAATATATCCTTGTGA
This sequence comes from Cyrtodaria siliqua, assembly GCA_037043455.1. Lineage (NCBI taxonomy): Eukaryota > Metazoa > Mollusca > Bivalvia > Adapedonta > Hiatellidae > Cyrtodaria > Cyrtodaria siliqua. The sequence goes on along the minus strand of JAWPHD010009845.1, from coordinate 15,674 downwards.
GGCACAATAATTACATTTACAGTCGTATCACATACGTACAATTAAATCAAACTATTAACGCTTCCTTGTGGGGCAGAGGCTTTATATAGCATATCAATATATCCTTGTGAGGCACACTAATTTCATTTACAGTCGTATCACATGCGTACAATTAAATCAAGCTATTAACGCTTCCTTGTGGGGCAGAGGCTTTATATAGCATATCAATATATCCTTGTGAGGCACACTAATTTCATTTACAGTCGTATCACATACATACAATTAAATCCAACTATTAACGCTTCCTTGTGGGGCAGAGGCTTTATATAGCATATCAATATATCATTGTGAGGCACACTAATTTCATTTACAGTCGTATCACATACGTACAATTAAATCAAACTATTAACGCTTCCTTGTGGGGCAGAGGCTTTATATAGCATATCAATATATCCTTGTGAGGCACACTAATTTCATTTACAGTCGTATCAAATACGTACAATTAAATCAAACTATTAACGCTTCCTTGTGGGGCAGAGGCTTTATATAGCATATCAATATATCCTTGTGAGGCACACTAATTTCATTTACAGTCGTATCACATACGTACAATTAAATCAAACTATTAACGCTTCCTTGTGGGGCAGAGGCTTTATATAGCATATCAATATATCCTTGTGAGGCACACTAATTCCATTTACAGTCGTATCACATAAGTACAATTAAATCAAACTATTAACGCTTCCTTGTGGGGCAGAGGCTTTATATAGCATATCAATATATCCTTGTGAGGCACACTAATTTCATTTACAGTCGTATCACATACGTACAATTAAATCAAACTAGTAACGCTTCCTTGTGGGGCAGAGGCTTTATATAGCATATCAATATATCCTTGTGAGGCACAAGAATTTCATTTACAGTCGTATCACATACGTACAATTAAATCAAACTATTAACGCTTCCTTGTGGGGCAGAGGCTTTATATAGCATATCAATATATCCTTGTGAGGCACACTAATTTCATTTACTGTCGTATCACATACGTACAATTAAATCAAACTATTAACGATTCCTTGTGGGGCAGAGGCTTTATATAGCATATCAATATATCCTTGTGAGGCACAAGACTTTCATTTGCAGTCGTATCACATACGTACAATTAAATCAAACTACTAACGCTTCCTTGTGGGGCAGAGGCTTTATATAGCATATCAATATATCCTTGTGAGGCACATTAATTTCATTTACAGTCGTATCACATAAGTACAATTAAATCAAACTATTAACGTTTCCTTGTGGGGCAGAGGCTTTATATAGCATATCAATATATCCTTGTGAGGCACAAGAATTTCATTTACAGTCGTATCACATACGTACAATTAAATCCAACTATTAACGCTTCCTTGTGGGGCAGAGGCTTTATATAGCATATCAATATATCCTTGTGAGGCACACTAATTTCATTTACAGTCGTATCACATACGTACAATTAAATCAAACTATTAACGCTTCCTTGTGGGGCAGAGGCTTTATATAGCATATCAATATATCCTTGTGAGGCACACTAATTTCATTTACAGTCGTATCACATACGTACAATTAAATCAAACTATTAACGTTTCCTTGTGGGGCAGAGGCTTTATATAGCATATCAATATATCCTTGTGAGGCACAAGAATTTCATTTACAGTCGTATCACATACGTACAATTAAATCAAACTATTAACGCTTCCTTGTGGGGCAGAGGCTTTATATAGCATATCAATATATCCTTGTGAGGCACACTAATTTCATTTACAGTCGTATCACATACGTACAATTAAATCAAACTATTAACGCTTCCTTGTGGGGCAGAGGCTTTATATAGCATATCAATATATCCTTGTGAGGCACACTAATTTCATTTACAGTCGTATCACATACGTACAATTAAATCAAACTATTAACAATTCCTTGTGGGGCAGAGGCTTTATATAGCATATCAATATATCCTTGTGAGGCACACTAATTTCATTTACAGTCGTATCACATACGTACAATTAAATCAAACTATTAACGATTCCTTGTGTGGCAGAGGCTTTATATAGCATATCAATATATCCTTGTGAGGCACAAGACTTTCGTTTGGACTCGTAAATTCATATACTAGTATACAATTTATTCTCGTATACCTTACGTACAATTAAATCAACATCTTTAACGTTTCCTTGTAAACAGACACAGATACATGTGTACGTATAGAAGATAATCAAATAATATGCGTTTATAAATGCAAATCATCCTATGAGATACAAACTTGATCTTCATCATCACCAAAACTAATTCCTAATAGCAAGCACTTTGCTAGTAAACCGTCTAGAACCTAATACGCTGGAATCACGGACAAAAAATGTCTTGGTTAGAACAACTTTTGGTTGACATAATTTGCCTCAAACAAGGTGGGCCAGAACGCGGAACTGGGCCATATCGGAACAACAAGAGTTCCGTGAGCTTTGCAGGCTAATAGATGTGAAATAGTCCTATTAACCAGTTGATGGGTGGGACTAGACAATTATTTGTACCATACCAATATTGTGTGAAACAGTCCACAGCCTCGAAGGATAGTCTGAATATTTAAAGGTAAATCTAAATAACTTCTGATTTTCATAGTTAGCAAATCTATGATGTCATGGGGCCCCCAAAGACCATCTAAGAAAGCAAACAATGTATCTGTGACTGACCAAGAATCAGTGTCACGCATTTTGCTAATACTATCTGCTTTGCAATTCTGTTTTTAAGCGAGACAGTTACATGTATGTGATGTAAGACATACTACAAGCATACATATGACCAAATATGTTTCAAAGGTATTCCACTGTTTAACATGAATTTAATTACACTGAATTAAATCCAATATTTAGAAATACTTGAAGAAATGTTTCATTCAGCTCTTTTTCCAAACAAATGTTTACTCCCACCAGGATTTGAACCTGGGTCTTACGATGAACCTGGGTCTTTCCGATTACAATATGGAAGTGGTACATGTTTGTACTTAGAGCAAATAAATTGAAAAATAAAATATTTAAACTGAACTGGCTTATTTCACAGCAAAGCGGGCAACCTACACTTAGCCCATGTGTTGTGCATATATATGTGCATAAATATGTGCCTTGTAAATACTGCATGTGTAGACTTGTATAAGACAGGTATGTTACTGTATGTGTTCTTGTGTGATTAAGCCATGTATGTTACTTCATGATTATGGTTCCTGTATGATTAAGGCATGTATTTTCTTGTATGAGTAAGACATGTATGATCCTGTATGAGTAAGCCAGGTATGTTCCTGTATGAGTAAAGCAGGTATGTTCCTGTATGAGTAATGCAGGTATGTTCCTGTATAGGTAATGCAGGTATGTTCCTGTATGAGTAATGCAGGTATGTTCCTGTATGAGTAATGCAGGTATGATCCTGTATGAGTAATGCAGGTATCTTCCTGTATGAGTAATGCAGGTATGTTTCTGTATGAGTAATGCAGGTATGTTTCTGTATGAGTAATGCAGGTATGTTTCTGTATGAGTAATGCAGGTATGTTCCTGTATGAGTAATGCAGGTATGTTCCTGTATGAGTAATGCAGGTATGTTCCTGTATGAGTAATGCAGGTATCTTCCTGTATGAGTAATGCAGGTATGTTTCTGTATGAGTAATGCAGGTATGTTTCTGTATGAGTAATGCAGGTATGTTTCTGTATGAGTAATGCAGGTATGTTTCTGTATGGGTAATGCAGGTATCTTCCTGTATGAGTAAGTCAGGCATGTTCCTGTATGAGTAATGCAGGTATCTTCCTGTATGAGTAATGCAGGTATGTTCCTGTATGAGTAATGCAGGTATCTTCCTGTATGAGTAATGCAGGTATGTTTCTGTATGAGTAATGCAGGTATGTTTCTGTATGAGTAATGCAGGTATGTTTCTGTATGAGTAATGCAGGTATGTTTCTGTATGGGTAATGCAGGTATCTTCCTGTATGAGTAAGTCAGGCATGTTCCTGTATGAGTAATGCATGTATGTTCCTGTATGAGTAATGCAGGTATGTTCCTGTATGAGTAATGCAGGTATGTTCCTGTATGAGTAATGCAGGTATCTTCCTGTATGAGTAATGCAGGTATGTTCCTGTATGAGTAATGCAGGTATGTTCCTGTATGAGTAATGCAGGTATCTTCCTGTATGAGTAATGCAGGTATGTTTCTGTATGGGTAATGCAGGTATCTTCCTGTATGAGTAAGTCAGGCATGTTCCTATATGAGTAATGCATGTATGATCATGTATGAGTAAGCCAGGTATGTTCCTGTATGATTAAAGAATGTATGTTCCTGCATGATTAAGGCATGTACGTCTTTTATTAATTAACTTAACTATATTAGCCTTGTTTTACTAGAAACTCTACACACAATACGGCGCAAACTTGGCCAATATGAAACGGAAGTCGGCCAATATGAAAAAACATGGCCAATAGGAAGAAACTCGCCAATACGAGATTTAAGTGACGTCATTCACGTTAAGTAACGTCATTCGCGCTCGCTTTTTGACATAAAAATGAAATTAACGCTACTATAAATGAACGCAAAGTATGTCAAAATAATTTTTGATTAAAAACAAAGTATACTGTAGTGGTTGTTAATTAATAAAAGTGTCATTAATTGAGTGGTTTCATATTGTCCGAGTTATTGGTCCTCGAACTATCATATTGGCCCGCGGCCTTCTGCCTTGCGCCAATATGACAGTCCTTGGACCAATAACTGGGCCAATATGAAACCACTTAATTAATAACATCATAGTATGAGTAAGCCAGGCATGTTCCTGTATGAGTAATGCATGTATGATCCTGTATCAGTAAGCCAGGTATGTTCCTGTATGATTAAGGCATGTATGTTCCTGCATGATTAAGGCATGTATGTTCTTATATGAGTAAGGCATGTATGTTCCTGTAAGAGTATAATGCAGGTATGTTACTGTACAAAGTCAATAGGTCTGGTACACAACCGGGAATTTAAACATTAAAAGGTTGTGTTCATATATAATGTACTGTATCTTTACGTTCTGAACAAAAAATATACAGACATGGATAGGGTTAGGCCATATTAAGATTATTCATCACAAACCCTCCATCCAGCGAATCCAGGATCTTAGTTGAGGTGCATGCTGTTGGTGAGTTTGTGTGTGTTGTGTAAATACAGTTATCACCTGATTCTTCTGACTTGAACTAGTCAATTTTGACTTCAGGGCTGTAGCGGACAAGTCGAATTCGAAGCCAAGTCGCCTTAATGTGGAATAATTTATGTTCAGTGTATACATGTATATATATAAATGATGCATAAATAAATGTAATAAACACATATTGCCACGTCGCAATGCGCATTTTGTAGCTGAAACGTCATTTTTAAAACTTTGCACAGCATTGAAAATAACAAAGGGCATGGACATGCAACAAAAAAAAAAGAGTCTGGTCTCACCTTAATGTTTAAAATAACCAACTCGATTAGACAATACTCTAATAATATTGCGAAAGAAGTGTGCCAATCTATAATTTCAAAATACCCGGCTTTTCTTAAATGCTGGATAGAACCCTGTATGCTTGCATGATTTTAGGGGATTACACTCCAGATCTGCCTGTGTATTGTCATGATGAATATATACCGCATTGAAAGTTTGATGAAGACAAATAATGAAAAAGTAACATTAAGTTTTTGTAAGATTTTGCTAGATGCAAGACAACAAAACAACCCCTATGTCTTATTTGTCCGGTAGCACAGTCGGCATTGAACTCGTTGATCACCAATACAACACAGAATCCACTCCCACATAAAGACTGTAAACACTGCCATCCGCCCTATCACCAATACAACACAGAATCCGCTCCCACATACAGACTGTAAACACTGCCATCCGCCCTATCACCAATACAACACAGAATTCACTCCCACATAAAGACTGTAAACGCTGCCATCCGCCCTATCACCAAAACAACACAGAATCCACTCCCACATGAAGACTGTCAACGCTGCCATCCGCCCTATCACCAATACAACACAAAATCCACTCCCACATAAAGACTGTTAACGCTGCCATCCGCCCTATCACCAATACAACACAGAATCCGCTCCCACATACAGACTGTAAACGCTGCCATCCGCCCTATCACCAATACAACACAGAATCCGCTCCCACATACAGACTGTAAACGCTGCCATCCGCCCTATCACCAATACAACACAGAATCCGCTCCCACATAAAGACTGTAAACGCTGCCATCCGCCCTATCACCAATACAACACAGAATCCGCTCCCACATAAAGACTGTAAACGCTGCCATCCGCCCTATCACCAATACAACACAGAATCCGCTCCCACATAAAGAGTGTAAACGCTGCCATCCGCCCTATCACCCATACAACACAGAATCCGCTCCCACATAAAGACTGTAAACGATGCCATCCGCCCTATCACCAATACAACACAGAATCCACTCCCACATACAGACTGTAAACGCTGCCATCCGCCCTATCACCAATACAACACAGAATCCATTCCCACATAAAGACTGTAAACGCTGCCATCCGCCCTATCACCACTACAACACAGAATCCACTCCCACATAAAGACTGTAAACGCTGCCATCCGCCCTATCACCAATACAACACAGAATCCACTCCCACATACAGACTGTAAACGCTGCCATCCGCCCTATCAACAATACAACACAGAATCCACTCCCACATAAAGACTGTAAACGCTGCCATCCGCCCTATCACCAATACAACACAGAATCCACTCCCACATAAAGACTGTAAACGCTGCCATCCGCCCTATCACCAATACAACACAGAATCCACTCCCACATACAGACTGTAAACGCTGCCATCCGCCCTATCAACAATACAACACAGAATCCACTCCCACATAAAGACTGTAAACGCTGCCATCCGCCCTATCACCAATACAACACAGAATCCACTCCCACATTAAGACTGTAAACGCTGCCATCCGCCCTATCACCAATACAACACAGAATCCACTCCCACATAAAGACTATTAACGCTGCCATCCGCCCTATCACCAATACAACACAGAATCCACTCCCACATAAAGACTGTAAACGCTGCCATCCGCCCTATCACCAATACAACACAGAATCCACTCCCACATAAAGACTGTAAACGCTGCCATCCACCCTATCACCAATACAACACAGAATCCACTCCCACATAAAGACTGTAAACGCTGCCATCCGCCCTATTACCAATACAACACAGAATCCACTCCCACATACAGACTGTAAACGCTGCCATCCGCCCTATCACCAATACAACACAGAATCCATTCCCACATAAAGACTGTAAACGCTGCCATCCGCCCTATCACCACTACAACACAGAATCCACTCCCACATAAAGACTGTAAACGCTGCCATCCAGCCTATCACCAATACAACACAGAATCCATTCCACATACAGACTGTAAACGCTGCCATCCGCCCTATCAACAATACAACACAGAATCCACTCCCACATAAAGACTGTAAACGCTGCCATCCAGCCTATCACCAATACAACACAGAATCCACTCCCACATACAGACTGTAAACGCTGCCATCCGCCCTATCAACAATACAACACAGAATCCACTCCCACATAAAGACTGTAAACGCTGCCATCCGCCCTATCACCAATACAACACAGAATCCACTCCCACATAAAGACTGTAAACGCTGCCATCCGCCCTATCACCAATACAACACAGAATCCACTCCCACATACAAACTGTAAACGCTGCCATCCGCCCTATCAACAATACAACACAGAATCCACTCCCACATAAAGACTGTAAACGCTGCCATCCGCCCTATCACCAATACAACACAGAATCCACTCCCACATAAAGACTGTAAACGCTGCCATCCGCCCTATCACCAATACAACACAGAATCCACTCCCACATAAAAACTGTTAACGCTGCCATCCGCCCTATCACCAATACAACACAGAATCCACTCCCACATAAAGACTGTAAACGCTGCCATCCGCCCTATCACCAATACAACACAGAATCCACTCCCACATAAAGACTGTAAACGCTGCCATCCACCCTATCACCAATACAACACAGAATCCACTCCCACATATATACTGTAAACGCTGCCATCCGCCCCATCACCAATACAACACAGAATCCACTCCCACATAAAGACTGTAAACGCTGCCATCCGCCCTATCACCAATACAACACAGAATCCACTCCCACATAAAGACTGTAAACGCTGCCATCCGCCCTATCACCAATACAACACAGAATCCACTCCCACATACAGAATGTAAACGCTTCCATCCGCCCTATCACCAATACAACACAGAATCCACTCCCAAATACAGACTGTAAACGCTGCCATCCGCCCTATCACCAATACAACACAGAATCCACTCCAACATAAAGCCTGTAAACGCTGCCATCCGCCCTATCACCAATACAACACAGAATCCACTCCCACATACAGACTGTAAACACTGCCATCCGCCCTATCACCAATACAACACAGAATCCACTCCCACATACAGACTGTAAACACTGCCATCCGCCCTATCACCAATACAACACAGAATCCACTCCCACATACAGACTGTAAACGCTGCCATCCGCCCTATCACCAATACAACACAAAATCCACTCCCACATAAAGACTGTAAACGCTGCCATCCGCCCTATTACCAATACAACACAGAATCCACTCCCATATACAGACTGTAAACGCTGCCATCCGCCCTATCACCAATACAACACAGAATCCATTCCCACATAAAGACTGTAAACGCTGCCATCCGCCCTATCACCACTACAACACAGAATCCACTCCCACATAAAGACTGTAAACGCTGCCATCCGCCCTATCACCAATACAACACAGAATCCACTCCCACATACAGACTGTAAACGCTGCCATCCGCCCTATCAACAATACAACACAGAATCCACTCCCACATAAAGACTGTAAACGCTGCCATCCGCCCGATCACCAATACAACACAGAATCCACTCCCACATAAAGACTGTAAACGCTGCCATCCGCCCTATCACCAATACAACACAGAATCCACTCCCACATACAGACTGTAAACGCTGCCATCCGCCCTATCACCACTACAACACAGAATCCACTCCCACATAAAGACTGTAAACGCTGCCATCCAGCCTATCACCAATACAACACAGAATCCATTCCACATACAGACTGTAAACGCTGCCATCCGCCCTATCAACAATACAACACAGAATCCACTCCCACATAAAGACTGTAAACGCTGCCATCCAGCCTATCACCAATACAACACAGAATCCACTCCCACATACAGACTGTAAACGCTGCCATCCGCCCTATCAACAATACAACACAGAATCCACTCCCACATAAAGACTGTAAACGCTGCCATCCGCCCTATCACCAATACAACACAGAATCCACTCCCACATAAAGACTGTAAACGCTGCCATCCGCCCTATCACCAATACAACACAGAATCCACTCCCACATACAAACTGTAAACGCTGCCATCCGCCCTATCAACAATACAACACAGAATCCACTCCCACATAAAGACTGTAAACGCTGCCATCCGCCCTATCACCAATACAACACAGAATCCACTCCCACATAAAGACTGTAAACGCTGCCATCCGCCCTATCACCAATACAACACAGAATCCACTCCCACATAAAAACTGTTAACGCTGCCATCCGCCCTATCACCAATACAACACAGAATCCACTCCCACATAAAGACTGTAAACGCTGCCATCCGCCCTATCACCAATACAACACAGAATCCACTCCCACATAAAGACTGTAAACGCTGCCATCCACCCTATCACCAATACAACACAGAATCCACTCCCACATATATACTGTAAACGCTGCCATCCGCCCCATCACCAATACAACACAGAATCCACTCCCACATAAAGACTGTAAACGCTGCCATCCGCCCTATCACCAATACAACACAGAATCCACTCCCACATAAAGACTGTAAACGCTGCCATCCGCCCTATCACCAATACAACACAGAATCCACTCCCACATACAGAATGTAAACGCTTCCATCCGCCCTATCACCAATACAACACAGAATCCACTCCCAAATACAGACTGTAAACGCTGCCATCCGCCCTATCACCAATAAAACACAGAATCCACTCCAACATAAAGCCTGTAAACGCTGCCATCCGCCCTATCACCAATACAACACAGAATCCACTCCCACATACAGACTGTAAACACTGCCATCCGCCCTATCACCAATACAACACAGAATCCACTCCCACATACAGACTGTAAACACTGCCATCCGCCCTATCACCAATACAACACAGAATCCACTCCCACATACAGACTGTAAACGCTGCCATCCGCCCTATCACCAATACAACACAAAATCCACTCCCACATAAAGACTGTAAACGCTGCCATCCGCCCTATTACCAATACAACACAGAATCCACTCCCATATACAGACTGTAAACGCTGCCATCCGCCCTATCACCAATACAACACAGAATCCATTCCCACATAAAGACTGTAAACGCTGCCATCCGCCCTATCACCACTACAACACAGAATCCACTCCCACATAAAGACTGTAAACGCTGCCATCCGCCCTATCACCAATACAACACAGAATCCACTCCCACATACAGACTGTAAACGCTGCCATCCGCCCTATCAACAATACAACACAGAATCCACTCCCACATAAAGACTGTAAACGCTGCCATCCGCCCGATCACCAATACAACACAGAATCCACTCCCACATAAAGACTGTAAACGCTGCCATCCGCCCTATCACCAATACAACACAGAATCCACTCCCACATACAGACTGTAAACGCTGCCATCCGCCCTATCAACAATACAACACAGAATCCACTCCCACATAAAGACTGTAAACGCTGCCATCCGCCCTATCACCAATACAACACAGAATCCACTCCCACATAAAGACTGTAAACGCTGCCATCCGCCCTATCACCAATACAACACAGAATCCACTCCCACATAAAGACTATTAACGCTGCCATCCGCCCTATCACCAATACAACACAGAATCCACTCCCACATAAAGACTGTAAACGCTGCCATCCGCCCTATCACCAATACAACACAGAATCCACTCCCACATAAAGACTGTAAACGCTGCCATCCACCCTATCACCAATACAACACAGAATCCACTCCCACATAAAGACTGTAAACGCTGCCATCCGCCCTATTACCAATACAACACAGAATCCACTCCCACATACAGACTGTAAACGCTGCCATCCGCCCTATCACCAATACAACACAGAATCCATTCCCACATAAAGACTGTAAACGCTGCCATCCGCCCAATCACCACTACAACACAGAATCCACTCCCACATAAAGACTGTAAACGCTGCCATCCAGCCTATCACCAATACAACACAGAATCCACTCCCACATACAGACTGTAAACGCTGCCATCCGCCCTATCAACAATACAACACAGAATCCACTCCCACATAAAGACTGTAAACGCTGCCATCCGCCCTATCACCAATACAACACAGAATCCACTCCCACATAAAGACTGTAAACGCTGCCATCCGCCCTATCACCAATACAACACAGAATCCACTCCCACATACAGACTGTAAACGCTGCCATTCGCCCTATCAACAATACAACACAGAATCCACTCCCACATAAAGACTGTAAACGCTGCCATCCGCCCTATCACCAATACAACACAGAATCCACTCCCACATAAAGACTGTAAACGCTGCCATCCGCCCTATCACCAATACAACACAGAATCCACTCCCACATAAAAACTGTAAACGCTGCCATCCGCCCTATCACCAATACAACACAGAATCCACTCCCACATAAAGACTGTAAACGCTGCCATCCGCACTATCACCAATACAACACAGAATCCACTCCCACATAAAGACTGTAAACGCTGCCATCCACCCTATCACCAATACAACACAGAATCCACTCCCACATAAATACTGTAAACGCTGCCATCCGCCCCATCACCAATACAACACAGAATCCACTCCCACATAAAGACTGTAAACGCTGCCATCCGCTCTATCACCAATACAACACAGAATCCACTCAAACATAAAGACAGTAAACGCTGCCATCCGCCCTATCACCAATACAACACAGAATCCACTCCCACATACAGAATGTAAACGCTTCCATCCGCCCTATCACCAATACAACACAGAATCCACTCCCAAATACAGACTGTAAACGCTGCCATCCGCCCTATCACCAATACAACACAGAATCCACTCCAACATAAAGCCTGTTAACGCTGCCACCCGCCCTATCACCAATACAACACAGAATCCACTCCCACATACAGACTGTAAACACTGCCATCCGCCCTATCACCAATACAACACAGAATCCACTCCCACATACAGACTGTAAACACTGCCATCCGCCCTATCACCAATACAACACAGAATCCACTCCCACATACAGACTGTAAACGCTGCCATCCGCCCTATCACCAATACAACACAAAATCCACTCCCACATAAAGACTGTAAACGCTGCCATCCGCCCTATTACCAATACAACACAGAATCCACTCCCATATACAGACTGTAAACGCTGCCATCCGCCCTATCACCAATACAACACAGAATCCACTCCCACATAAAGACTGTAAACGCTGCCATCCGCCCTATCACCAATACAACACAGAATCCACTCCCATATACAGACTGTTAACGCTGCCATCCGCCCTATCACCAATACAACACAGAATCAAATTCCCACATAAAGACTGTAAACGCTGCCATCCGCCCTATCACCAATACAACACAGAATCCACTCCCACATATAGACTGTAAACACTGCCATCCGCCCTATCACCAATACAACACAGAATCCACTCCCACATACAGACTGTAAACGCTGCCATCCGCCCTATCACCATTTCAACACATAATCCACTCCCACATACAGACTGTAAACGTTGCAATCCGCCCTATCACCAATACAACACAGAATCCACTCCCACATAAAGACTGAAAACACTGCCATCCGCCCTATCACCAATACAACACATAATCCACTCCCACATACAGACTGTAAACGTTGCAATCCGCCCTATCACCAATACAACACAGAATCAAATTCCCAAATAAAGACTGTAAACGCTGCCATCCGCCCTATCACCAATACAACACAGAATCCACTCCCACATACAGACTGTAAACACTGCCATCCGCCCTATCACCAATACAACACAGAATCCACTCCCACATACAGACTGTAAACACTGCCATCCGCCCTATCACCAATACAACACATAATCCACTCCGACATACAGACTGTAAACGTTGCCATCCGCCCTATCACCAATACAACACAGAATCAAATTCCCACATAAATACTGTAAACGCTGCCATCCGCCCTATCACCAATACAACACAGAATCCACTCCCACATACAGACTGTAAACACTGCCATCCGCCCTATCACCAATACAACACAGAATCCACTCCCACATACAGACTGTAAACACTGCCATCCGCCCTATCACCAATACAACACAGAATCCACTCCCACATACAGACTGTAAACGCTGCCATCCGCCCTATCACCAATACAACACAAAATCCACTCCCACATAAAGACTGTAAACGCTGCCATCCGCCCTATTACCAATACAACACAGAATCCACTCCCATATACAGACTGTAAACGCTGCCATCCGCCCTATCACCAATACAACACAGAATCCATTCCCACATAAAGACTGTAAACGCTGCCATCCGCCCTATCACCACTACAACACAGAATCCACTCCCACATAAAGACTGTAAACGCTGCCATCCGCCCTATCACCAATACAACACAGAATCCACTCCCACATACAGACTGTAAACGCTGCCATCCGCCCTATCAACAATACAACACAGAATCCACTCCCACATAAAGACTGTAAACGCTGCCATCCGCCCTATCACCAATACAACACAGAATCCACTCCCACATAAAGACTGTAAACGCTGCCATCCGCCCTATCACCAATACAACACAGAATCCACTCCCACATACAGACTGTAAACGCTGCCATCCGCCCTATCAACAATACAACACAGAATCCACTCCCACATAAAGACTGTAAACGCTGCCATCCGCCCTATCACCAATACAACACAGAATCCACTCCCACATAAAGACTGTAAACGCTGCCATCCGCCCTATTACCAATACAACACAGAATCCACTCCCACATACAGACTGTAAACGCTGCCATCCGCCCTATCACCAAAACAACACAGAATCCATTCCCACATAAAGACTGTAAACGCTGCCATCCGCCCAATCACCACTACAACACAGAATCCACTCCCACATAAAGACTGTAAACGCTGCCATCCAGCCTATCACCAATACAACACAGAATCCACTCCCACATACAGACTGTAAACGCTGCCATCCGCCCTATCAACAATACAACACAGAATCCACTCCCACATAAAGACTGTAAACGCTGCCATCCGCCCTATAACCAATACAACACAGAATCCACTCCCATATAAAGACTGTAAACGCTGCCATCCGCCCTATCACCAATACAACACAGAATCCACTCCCACATACAGACTGTAAACGCTGCCATCCGCCCTATCAACAATACAACACAGAATCCACTCCCACATAAAGACTGTAAACGCTGCCATCCGCCCTATCACCAATACAACACAGAATCCACTCCCACATAAAGACTGTAAACGCTGCCATCCGCCCTATCACCAATACAACACAGAATCCACTCCCACATAAAAACTGTTAACGCTGCCATCCGCCCTATCACCAATACAACACAGAATCCACTCCCACATAAAGACTGTAAACGCTGCCATCCGCCCTATCACCAATACAACACAGAATCCACTCCCACATAAAGACTGTAAACGCTGCCATCCACCCTATCACCAATACAACACAGAATCCACTCCCACATAAATACTGTAAACGCTGCCATCCGCCCCATCACCAATACAACACAGAATCCACTCCCACATAAAGACTGTAAACGCTGCCATCCGCCCTATCACCAATACAACACAGAATCCACTCCCACATAAAGACTGTAAACGCTGCCATCCGCCCTATCACCAATACAACACAGAATCCACTCCCACATACAGAATGTAAACGCTTCCATCCGCCCTATCACCAATACAACACAGAATCCACTCCCAAATACAGACTGTAAACGCTGCCATCCGCCCTATCACCAATACAACACAGAATCCACTCCAACATAAAGCCTGTTAACGCTGCCATCCGCCCTATCACCAATACAACACAGAATCCACTCCCACATACAGACTGTAAACACTGCCATCCGCCCTATCACCAATACAACACAGAATCCACTCCCACATACAGACTGTAAACACTGCCATCCGCCCTATCACCAATACAACACAGAATCCACTCCCACATACAGACTGTAAACGCTGCCATCCACCCTATCACCAATACAACACAAAATCCACTCCCACATAAAGACTGTAAACGCTGCCATCCGCCCTATTACCAATACAACACAGAATCAACTCCCATATACAGACTGTAAACGCTGCCATCCGCCCTATCA
>JAWPHD010009844.1:0-99694 GCA_037043455.1 Cyrtodaria siliqua | reverse complement strand
CAGAGTAGAAAAGGAAGAAGAAGAAGAAGAAGAAGAAGAAGAAGAAGAAGAAGAAGAAGAAGAAGAAGAAGAAGAAGAAGGATTCTAGAAGAGGTCATCCAGCAGCAAACCATACAAGGCACAAACCATTCGTGCATTAAGCCTATCAAGACTCGTAAACAAAATCACAGACCTGCATTGCTGAAGATGACGTCAAGCACGTCAAAAATACCGCACATATCGGCGTCTTGTTTGGTTGACTAAAACATAGTGTTCATGTGTATGTAAAAATGGTTTAAGTACCATTAACGGTAACGATACGCTTCAGAAACCGGTACACTTATTCAGTTTTCCATGAAAAGAGCTTCAGTCACAGAATACGCATTCATTTTCTGTGCAGATTACAATTTTAAAATCCTACAACAGTGGCGGATCCATGATTTCATATAATAAGGGGTAGGGGATCTCATTTTACATTTCTTTGGGATGGCGGGTGTGGGGGGGGGGGGGACGGGGATCACCCCGCTTCCTTATAAACAATTAACCTCATATTTAGTGCATTATATTTTGGTCATACCCACAACATGCAAAATAACAACATTTAGGCCGCCCATATGCCTATGTAAAAGAACACACGCATCTGATTTGTAAATGAACCGGGCTGATTACGTTACATTGGCGGCGATTTCTCGAGCACTTTTTAAAATTATGTAAAATTATGTTTGAATCTTATATCCAACACGTATAATCTATATTACTTGAATATTTTTTTGCTGAATTCAAACAAAAGTAATAGATTAAGAAACACTTTCCGAGAACTCTTTATCGCCCCTCGTATAATGCTTTGTGTATATGCATGCATGTGCATATACACAATGCATGTGCATGTGCATGTTTAGCTGAATAGCGTAAATCAACAAAATAAGGTTGTTGCAATTACATAAATACACTTATAAATATTATAAATATAGTGTAGTAACAAAATCCAACACTTTCCAAAGCTTCGGAAATGATGCCAATGTCAGTGTAACATTTACGACAAGGTGTTGTAACTTTGCCAATGCCAGTGTAACTTTAACGACAAGGTGTTGTAACTTTTGTTACAAGTAAAAATATTGTAACAGATAGCGTAGACGTTGTAACTTTTATCACAACTACATTTTGTAACAATTGCGGTAAGATTGTAACAGATAGCGTTTAGTGTAACATTTAGAACACAAATTATAACTTGTACGGAGGCTACAACAGAAAGCGACGATGTAACACATGGGGATCCTACAAACGCGTCACAAATCGCACCAATATCAGGTATATATGTTGTAAAATTAACAATATTGATGTAAATCGACCTAAAATGAAAACATAACAATGACATACATTAATATATAATACAGACAAAACACTATGTTTTGTAAAACGTTTTCACCAGTGTCAAAATACTCTGTGCGTGATTTGAGTGATCCTATGCGTCGAATATGAATCGAGATTTTTTTTTATTACTTGCTATATGTTTTCATACCTGGTATGGATAGATAGAATGAAAATAGCCGCTCCTGGATCTGTTTACAATCTGTTTAGCTTCACTTGCCACCCCGTGATTACATTGTAATTCAATGAACAGCCGAAAACCTAAATGGCCGGGCGGAACATTCCATTTTATAGGGTAGGGGTGTTTTTTTTTAAAAAAGTGCAACTGCGTTGATTTTACCAAAATTGACGGCGCGACTCATTTGTTGGTGGGTATGTAATTTTCTAAATTCATTGATAAAAAGGTAAATATATAGGTTATATATGGTGACCATTTAATAAATGGAAGAGGGCGCGGCTGTTTAAACACCAGAGGCATATCGTAGATATACTGTAGTAGTAAAATAAATGTATCGTAAACTACTCTGACAGGCTTCAGCTTCAGTTTACTACGTCTCTGAGCAGGCTAATTTTTTTTTCATTTGTGATAATGATGTAAACGAGTCCATAGTGGTAATAAACATACGCGGATCCCTGCTTTTACCTTAGTGGCTGGGGGAAGAACCACTCGGACCAATTTTGTTGATAAATAAATCTACGATTTCCAGCATTGGCGTAGCTCTGTGTAGACACTGTAGGCCCGGGCCTCCGTCTAATTTTCAGAAATCGAAAAAAAATAAAAGTCCAAAAGTGCAATACAAATTTGGGAAGGGATGGTTGGTGGGGTGGGGGTGGGGGTATTTTCAGATGCATCTGTGTACTCACCTTTACCTTGAAATATACGCCAGAATGCACCTAATACATTCTGTAGTATCAGCAGTTATACCTGCATGCCCTTGTGCGTTTATAGGAATGCATGTCGATCATGTTACAATGTATAAGATGCTTAGACTCCTGGGGTTTTGGGGAGTCTTTACTTGTAGTTCGTAGTACACTGTAGTAATAAAGGCTATACCTTTAATGGTGTTGTTTGTGTCTTAAATGACGTGTCTTAAATGACGAATGTCTAAGCCCAAGACATTACACATTCTAACATAAAAAGGGCGGGGGTCATGCTCCCCAACCCCACTAGGATAAGTTAAACATGGGGCCTATGCTATCATTTGGGCCTAGCAACGCTCCTGTCCAGGGAGTTACAAAGTGGTTTGAGGTCCAGTTTTTTTTTTAAATCTAAAAGGGATCTCCGGTTCTCTCTCCCTCTAGTTAATTAACAAATAGAAATAGAGACGCTCATATCCGCTAATCCTCAGACCTAACAACAACAATCAGGAGTTCTCAAGATGGAAGAGGGGGTCCATGGTGATACAGAGTGGCCCAGGGCAGTCTAGAAACCGTAACCGTAACCGTTTATTATACTTAATAAACTTTTCAAATATCCGGGTATGTCCAGAGTCCTAGTCCGCCCACCCCTTTCTCTAATCCACTAGTGCCCTATCCACCATATTACCAGCTAGTGCCCCACCCTCCTTGTAATAAAGTTGAATGTTCGGAAAGATTAAATTGTATGCGGTTTTTAAAAAAAAATAGGTATGAATTAGTTAAGAATTCTTATGTTTTGTTCATATGGACACTGATACTTTACTGTCTACTGTGGTTTTAATGGGAGTTTAAAAACAATCGACAACAAAGTAAGCTCTATGATCTGAGTAGAATTAATCAAAGTATTTCTTTTGCACTCTGAAAATAGATTATGGACTCAGATATATTTTATTAATTTTGTGCTTGATTTCATGATTATTTTTTTAGTTGCAGAATAAAGAATAACAGGTAAATAAATAACAGCATTACACATACAGTATAAATTAATTAACAAAAAGAACGATATTATTAAAAATGGTATTTTAAATTTTACAAAAACGTGTAAAATTAACATTAAATAGAAGACCTCTCTCTACACAATTGTGTTTAAATTTCAAAGTAGTAAAATAGAACATGATATACATGTATAACTCAACGTATCACAAGTATAGTGTATCACATAAACAATTATTTCAATTTATAAAATATAACAGTTGAGCTGACTTTTTAAAATGAGGTTATTTCAAACACACATTTTAAATATTAAAATGCACAGATAAAAATTGCATAGTCAAGCTATTGATCAACAACAAGACGAATTTAAATGAACAACTAAATAAAAAGAATTACAAGCTAGATAATTAAATATACTGAAAGGAAAAAGAAACGCATAATTGATATTTCCGCTATATAGTGTATGTTTAATATGCTACTGCTAATCGAATGGTACAGGACGACATTAGGCCTGTCCTTTCGGAAAGGAGGTTTAAACAGCACCGAACCCTTTTAAATTTCATTATCGACAAAATGCGTATTTGGCTCAAGCAGGCTTTAAAACGTTGCAATCTCAACATTAAACACAATACTGAAATGGCTTGACTTGTTCAAGCGAAACTTCAACATTTATGAATGTTGTGTAACAAAGTATACTTTGATTAAAAGGTCTACTACATGACAAAGTTGTCCTTTCTGTAATTAGTTGTAGCCCCTTTTTGTACAAAACACGTTCATATATATCTGGAATATTACAAGGAATTAGGTGTATATAATAGTGTAGTATAGGCAATTTTTTGATTATGCGTTTCTTTTTCCTTTCAGCATGTTCAGTATATAATAATCAATACAAACGAGTCACATATGTAATTACATGCATTTTGTTTTCAAGATTAATTCACAATTAAGACACATAAATATTTTCAGATTTTCAACTTCCTTTTCTCCTTTTTTTCCAGAACAATACAAATGTACCCACGAGTCACACAAATTGCACAATCCCCAGGAGTACCTGCTGTTAATCTTTTTCCAGGTTTTTACTTGTGGCGGGAATGTGTTTTCCTTAAATATTCCACACATAACTTTACTTTCGTCAATCTCTTTCTTCTGAAATACGTGGCATAAACTGCTCCTCGTTGATTTCTTCATCGTCATCAGTTTCTTCCGCATCAGTTTCTTCCGCATCTGGATCGTCTTCATTGACACAAAAAATACAACCGGTTCAACCTGTTAAAAGATAATCCCAGTGGAAAAAAGATAGCCACACCACCATTGAATTGCGGATTGGTAAAATATGTACATGGAGTACATGTGTTATTATTCGCTGGCAGGAAGCCGGCGAATTATATTTGTGAGTGCGCTGGTAGGAGAATTAATTGATGGGGAACAATTTTTATTTTCTTTCTTTACTAATTTGAGCAAATGGGATATTTATTGGAATATAAATACTGATTTAAAACTGCAAGTTGACTTGTACGAATTGTGTACTGTTTCGGTAAAAAGCTTTGTTTGCGTGTAACGTGTTTACCAAAACTACGATATCTCCCAAAATGCATGTCTATCGTACGGCGCTTTATTACATTAAAATCATGGATCTTCCTGCCTAATCTATCGGTAAATTGATAACTCGGGAACCCGCTACTGCTTCTAATTTTAGAACACATTAAAATATTTGAGTGTATTTTTAGAATACACGCTGCAGTTTAGACTTGCCATGTAACGCTTTCTACAGCTATATTAAAACAAGGAGTTTGGATTTTCATATTACTCAGTCTAACATATCTGTCACAAAATGTCACGGGTAGAGCGTATTGGTCGTACATAGCTCTTGTTAGTTGTCAGTTACACCCTAATCTATTGTTGAGTTGAAATAAATTCACAATATCCATGATATATTCATGTAACACGTAAAAGCGTGCACAGTTTTAGTGGCTGCCAGAGAGGCCGTGTCATAAGTTTAGTTTTGTGCTAATGCATGTAAACGTATAGGTCTATCTTCCTTAAACGGCAAAATTGTGTAAGGGGACTCTCGTGTAGATGTTAATACTGCGAATTTAGCCACGTATGTCACGGACTGAACGGGGAAATAATAGTTTGGGCGTAACGTTTGCTATAAAACCCATTGTCTTCTAGTTCTTGCCGGGATTGATCGATAGTTGCTTTGTTTGTAGCAGAGGTTGGACGGCGAATTTCACAGGCAATATGTGGTCAGTATATATTTTATTAACTTTTATCGTACATTTGTATTCAGTGGGCGGCGCCATCTTGGTTGGCGGTTACGACATCCGGTTAGCTTTGATGTTTCTCAAACATTAACTTTGGACTAGCATATGATTTTGAAGTTACTTTATGTAATTATTGTAATTGATCATTAATTGTAAAACAATATTAATTTGACAACAGTGGATACTAGGTGCATTAGCAATGAGATGAGTGACTAGTATAAATGTTCGAAGCGTATGCATAGCGTTGTATTATGTGGTCATTAGTTGACATACATGTGTGCATGCATAACTCAGTGAGTGTAATATACGAGTGATTTGGTAATGTTTTATATTACATGTATTAGGGGCATTGATTAACAGCGAAGTATCTGTATACATTGCTACTCATCATTAGTACAGCTTACATATATTTATTGAGTAATGATTTGTTTGGGTAATGATAATTATGCAAGATTGTTATGTTTGTCAACCGACATCTTAAACGTATGTTTAATTACAGCCTAAGCCATCCAGGGTTGGAGATAAGCCATCCAGGGTTGGAGATAAGCCATCCAGGTTTGTATACTCCGGAGTGGAGCTAAGCTTCCACGATTAACGTAACGAGCGGTGGAGACGGTCCCCGTACCTGCGCAGTACGGCCAGGTTTTAGTAGCGACAAACCCCGGGACACAAGGTGGGCCCGTTATCAGTCCTCACTGGAGGAACATCACCCACAACCTCAGGGGAGGTTAATCATCTTACATCTCGCGTCATCAACCCTTATAGGAGGCATATGATGACAATCATCCATTGAATTCGCGCATCATCATCTTCATGAGCTCTCGCGCATCACAATTATCGCGCTAGATCAACATTGTTATAACTTTGGCAACACTTTAGTGTCGTATATAATCAGTCGACACCTTCAGTAAAATTACAATACTAAGAACGTCTTAAACGTTCATGAGAACATTCTTTTCATAGTCCATCTGTGTATTCGCTTGTTTTTTTTAGATAATTGTATATATATTTAACATATTTTAAAAGTTGCATTAAACTTATGTAAATGCATTCACCATCATTGATTCTTTCCTGAGATAGCCCCAAACACTAGGGTCATCCTGTGACAATATCATAGCATTATTATCTGTTACATTCCTACCAGCAACAGTGTATTAGGCAGAAATTGAAGATTTGGGTATGCAAATATGCAAAAAGAGGTACATTTTAGATAAACTCTTTTCTATACATGTATCCCAAACATAATAATGTTGAGAAAGTTAGAGGGGGAAATAATGTTAAGCAAACATATATATATATATGTTCCAGTGTTCCGAGGACTGAAGCACGAATTGAAGCCAACGAGGCATTGGACCGACGATTGGACAAAGGTATTCCAACTGAAGACGTCCTTTCTATGATGGACACTGTGCTTGAAAGTAATTCTATATCATTCGCTGGGAAACATTACATACAAAAGGAAAGGACGGCGATAGGATCTCATCTGGGTATGAATTATGCATCAACGTTCTTGGGCTCCTGGGAAACTGAACTGTTCCAAAGATCGTTGAAACAACCACTGTCGTACTTCCGGTTCGTCGATGACGTATGGGAACTGTAGACACACGGTATAGCGGAACTAAAGGCGTTTCATGAAATCGGAAACCAAATCCATCCGCGAATCTAACTAAACATGCGGTATTCATCAGACAAGCTAGAATTCCTAGATGTGATGACCAGGATCAGCAATAGAGCACTAAAAACAGACTTGTTCACAAAACCTACTGACAAACATCTATATTTACATCATGAATCTTCCCATCCGGCAATAATAGCGTTTCGACGGGACAGTAATTTGCAAGACATACTGGTACACAAGAAGCACAATAGGCAGTTCTTTAAGGAGTCCAACACGTGTCGCCCGTGTGGAGCGAAGCGATGTTGCAAATGCCCGTATATCATGGAGTCTGACCCTTTCACCGATGTAAACGGGAATACATACAAAGTGAGGAACTTGATCACCTGCAAATCAACCAATGTAGTTTATGCAGTGTTCTGTAGATGTTGCCAGGGATACATCTATGTTGGAGATACGGGCGATACGCTGTATCAGAGACATTTGATGAACCTATCCCGAATACGGACACAGTACAACGATCCGGTGGCAGCACACTTTTACACAGATGGACATAGTATCAGTGATTTTAGAGTGATGGGTTTGGAGAAACTGAATGGGGACGAGCAATACCGGAAAACCATTGAGAAGTTATGGAAGAGTAAGCTGCGAAAATACCGGCCATATGGCGTCAATCTGAAGGAATAGCGCGCCATTACAATCGACGTTATGACGCGCCCACAACGACGTCACGTCCGTTATACTTCTATACATTGAGGAGTAAATTAGCCCTGACGAAGGACGTAAATCCGAAAGCTTGGCGGAGTTAAAAAAATTAACATAGAGTCTTGATTTATATATATATATATATATATATATATATATATATATATACATATATATACCAGGTCGTTAGTAGGTTTAAAAACGGTGTGCATATGTTGTAGAATTTGGCTGTTGTTGGCGGGATAATTAATTTAAGCTTAGTTTAATATGTTTTATTCACACCGTTTAATTATACAGCTTTATAATATTAGCATTATATTAAAATGTGTACGTATTTCATTTCATGATCAATTTGATTCAATATGCCATTTCGACAGAAGAGACTGAATGCAACTATTCAAAACAACAACAACGAAATAAAACGTGTATCCTTCTATGCACGAGTGCTTAATAAATGCAGAAAAATATTCTATCTACGCTATCGTCAGCTGATAGTGAAAGGTCAAACGTGCAAGTTTGACAATGGTGTAATCGAACGGTGTTACTTGGCATGTAGAGAGTAGACCATGTCCCTTAATCTGACCGGAGACCGATTGACGAGTAACAACATATCAATATAAAACAAAGAAACGGACCGTTATACAAACATCATGTTCATCAACTACTCCAGGATTGAAACAGTTTGAAAATGACCCAGAGATAATTGATTCCTGTAAATCTGTGATTATCATTGGTGTAAATAAACTTGGCAAGTAACAGACCATGCTGCTGAAAAGTAGAAGTGGAACTTAGCAAGTAACAGACCATAATTCTGGAAAGTGTTTCGATGTGGAACTTGGCAAGTACGGGCCATGATTCTGAGTATTTTATTGACTGTTATACATGTACTAACAGACACACACCAGTCAGCAGTAAGAGGCTCTGGAGGCGAAACAGTTTTTCTCCAAGACTCATTTATTATGTCAAATTGTATATAAACGAATTGTCGATAATATGAGGGAATATTTTAATTTGCTTACAATTTCAAATAGTATATTTCAAATTCTACGGTGTCCGACATCGCGACAATTATATCGCGACATTGCGATACGACATCGCGATATTGCGATACAATATCACGACATAATTGTCGCGATGACGTATCGCAATGTCGAGTTGTCGTATCGCAATGTCGCACTGTCGTATCGCGATGTCGCGTTGTCGGGCGTCGCATTGTCGCCCACCACAATGCGACATTGTACAATATCTGACCCCAACCGGACACCGCAAAATTCACATATGTGTACAGATGGAATTGACGACAGTATTGAACACTTAAGTAGAAAATCGCAGAAAAAACAACCAACTATCCAAATATGTTCTTACAGTTAAATTTGACGATTTGAAATCTAGAACGAAAGGTATGCTTGGTTATATACCAAATGATCAACACGACTATATTTTTGGTCATGGCATACCCCTTATGTATTTTAAGCACTAGTCGCCACAAAATTGTATTTTTAAAATCTATTTTTAGCTGTGGAGGCCATCTTGAAATTTCGGCCAACCTGTTAGTATAATTTTGACTCTGAGACTGCCTGCATATAATAAAACAAGAAATATCTTTAAAAAAGATAGTCGGCGCGTTTGAGAAAGCACAATGTATAAGTGATTGATGGTCATGAAGCGAAATAATTTTTAATAGCGAAATATAAGGTAGAGAGTAGTGCAGTATAACGTGTTCTATTGGTTTTCACAACAGTGCCAACGTGGGGAATTTGAACAAAAACAAGTTAAAGCCTTCCATTACGGAAGGTCATTGTTAAAATATTCAAAGGACATAACCCTGAAAACAAGAGGCACACGAGAGAAGATTTTTAAATGTATTCACTAATATTTCTATGTAAAACTTTTGAGCCCCGGTGAGGGACTTATTCTGATCCCAGGGTCACCATTTGTACAACTTGGTAAAGGACCACTATATGATGGTACATGCAAAATATCAAAGCTGTAGCCCTCGTGGTACATCCGGGCACCTTGAAAAATCACGTGACTAGGAAATCACGGCGATATGTAATTTTTAATAGGTTTTCATTACCAGTTACCATGTAAAATTAACGCACTTTGCAAGAAAACAGAATAATTTATTTCAGCATTTCTATTCCTTTCTTCATCTTTTCCGGTCACGATTGAAGTATACAGCGTAACAAATCACCTAACGATATACCATTTACCAATAAACAAATCTACTAGTGTGCTGTGTCATTGTCAGACAAATTTAGTCAATCAACATTCAGTTTAATAAACACTGTATGCTTACATAATTTCTGTATCGCTTTCAACTCGAGTTTTGATAGCCTTACACAGACACACCTCCTGCGAGTGCAAAAGCCAGCTTAAACGGCTGGCACCGAACAAATGTAATACCGTGCGCAGTTTTCAAGTTGTTACTGAATGTATTATTTATTTTTACATAGGTTTATTTATGTTATTGGAGCAACAGAATCAACTATTAGTAATATGCAAGATCAATAAGCTTTAAACCTTTCAAACAATATGCATAATGGTTTATATATGCACGTTATGTACAGCAACTAACGGGACACCGCGAGTTTAAAAAAATAAAATATTGATATTTAAAGAGTGTCCCTTTAAGTAGTAAACAGTTACTAATATTGGGTGCGACAAGGTATAAGGTTTATTTTCTACGTATTCGAAAACAATGCCAACTTTATCTGAAGGTAATAACGCGTCAATACATTTATTGAAACTGTTTTTACAAAACCGGTGTATATATCAGTGACGGAAGAAACATAAATAATAACGAATTGATTAGATTTATAATACTAATTCAATGTCATATTGTTGTCAGGTCTGTTAAATATTCGCATAGTCTAAAACCTGGTATGGAATCATGGAATGGAATGGAATAAGATTGGAATGAGATTGTTTTACAGCATCCATGTCAAAATAGTTATGACAATTGGGATCAGAAAATATGACCTTCTATTTTTTGTTTCTTGCAAACTCTTATTACCAACCTGACAGCTTTAGATATGAAAATGTAAGCGTTTGTCAAAATACAGGGCAGTGAACAAATATTGCTATGATCATGTTGTTATCTCGATAATATGTTTATGTTGTGTCATGTTCGTGTGTCAGTGTTTGTGTGTGAGCCCGCGTATCCACGCGTGTGTGTGTGTGTGTGTGTGTGCGTGCGTGCGTGCGTGTGTGTGTGTGTGTGTGTGTGTGTGTGTATCTGTCTGTGCGTATGCACTAGGATTTTTGTGTGATAGACATTATACAATATGCCACGTGTGTATGTCTATTCGTCTGTCTGTATGTTCATATTTTATTCATCCATTCTTTCCCTTTCTCAATCTTTATTTGAAATCGTTAATACCTTAATTTGCAGACAATTAAAATATTGTCAAACCATATGCCAAAAAGAAAACACATGCAATATTTTATTATAAGGCAATCTCAGCCAACGAGTGATAGCGAAATGAATTTGGGTTGCGTCAAATAGACATACACTAGATTTCAGATACATACGGTTCGTTCGTTACAGCAAATCACTTCACTTGCATTACTTCTTCCAAAAAACCTTAGATATTAAAGGGACTATATCTAAATTTCTGAAGGTGAGCGAGGAAAAAATAATTAAAAATAGATATACAACTAAATAGTTTCAGTAAAGACAGTTTATACTATTGCTGATAGTTCTAATAGTGAGAATTTCTACACGTCTGAAAACGTAAAAAAAGAAAATGTATATGGTAATAGAAAAATGATATACACATATTTATGCCTGTTTGCAGATATTTACATACCCTTATTTTACCTGAGAATATAGATCCAAAAATCGACAGTCTGTGGGGGTAAGGTGATAAGTAATTAACCCCTGGTCACCTTGTTACAG
Organism: Cyrtodaria siliqua; assembly: GCA_037043455.1. Classification (NCBI taxonomy): domain Eukaryota; kingdom Metazoa; phylum Mollusca; class Bivalvia; order Adapedonta; family Hiatellidae; genus Cyrtodaria; species Cyrtodaria siliqua. Next base: position 88,011 of record JAWPHD010009844.1, on the reverse strand, counting down.
AGTCCAAACCGCCGTTCAAAACACAAAAGGGTTGACAATAGGGCAACCGCCTTGGAACGGTCAGTGGCAAAAAAGGCCGCTGTGGGTTTAAACCAGGTTCTAGAGATCACCAAACCTCACATTTCCCTACTATCACCCTACTGTCACCCCAATAAAACGGGAAGTCTAAATAAAGAAATTCCCGCCATGAACTATTCTCTAACCAAAACATCAGCATTAATAGGCAATATGAGTAAAACAAAGAGATACTTCAAAGCCACCTATATTGGGCTCGTTGGCCCCAAAGGACCAAAAAAAATAACACTACTGATTCGTAGCACGGGGGGACTTTTTACAGCCTTTTAAATTCAATTCTCAAGCAGGACGAAATGCAGAGACTATTTAGACGAGCAGTACGTTTATTGTCATATATGTAAGAACAGGCACACGCCATAGTTTAACGAAATGCAATACAAATAGACGTATGTAATATATGGTGGATAGAACTACTTGGTTTGAATAAACATACGTACGAAGGATGAGGACGCTGCTGATGAGTTGAATAAATGCATGGCATTTGGCATTGAATTGTGATATGTATTTCTAGAAAATAGACAGTTCGAAATTTTAGTCAATAAAATAACTATGCCAGCTCCATTGTACGTTGGGGGAAAATACAATAATAAACATCTGTCCATCTTCATTTGTTATTTATCATTTCCCTCGTCTAGTACAAGTTTGTCATCTTGCACTGAGATTGATTACCTGAAATTGAAAGAAATTGTCAAAATAAGAAAGCGAAGATTGAGCAGTAACGACTGGCTGTACCAGGATGACTGAAACTAAATCACGTAGAAAACGGACAAAAGCCCGAGAAAAACGACAACAGAGGAGAAAACAAAGAATAATGTAAAAAGAAAGAAAGAGAAAGTTAAGAAAGCTAGTGGCAACATAAAACGGACAGCGTCTGAGGAAATAAAATATTAAAAAAGAACTGAGAGGAATAAAATATGAAAAAGAGAAACACTATAAGAACATACATAGGTAGTATGAAGTGACAAAAAATATGCATGACATAAAAAGGATGGAGCAAAGAAAGATTAACAAGAGAAACAAGTGGAGAGAAACAAGCAATATAAAGGTAAATAAAGACAATGCGAAGGATGAAGGAAAGAAAATAAGACAAAACTAGTGAAAGGGAAAGAATAAGAAAAAAAAAGAAAAGAAAAGAAAAGAAAAAAGAAAGGAAAATGAAAGAAAACTGAGAGAGGGAAAGAAATCAACTGAGAGAGAAAGAAAAAATCGACGAAATATCATAACAAATAAATTAGAAAAAAGGAACACCGATAACGAAAGTAAAGAAATAGAGAGAAATGAAATAAGGTGTAACAAATAAGTGTATAGAAGGAGGAATACATACTGTAACAGAAAATAATCAGGAACTGGGAGTCAGAAACAAGATATTACTGTAAGTGAGCATACACAAGGCTTGATTTGCATTGGATAATATGTTTCAGTCTACGACCAATATGGTGAGGTAGAAACACTGACTGACTGAAAACAACATTATTAATTATTATTAATATCTGAGCACTGGTTAGTGTAAACTGATAGTTTAATGCTATAAACGAAAAAGTTATTTGGGATCGGGGAGCCCAACACTTTCGGTGTCTTACTTAATTTCGAATAGGTGGTTCCACTACTCTATCCTTTAAAGGTTCTGAGTACTGTTTTAATCACCTGCATATTATGTTGTCTGCTTTTTAATGTAGTCTTTCGACATTTAATTGTGGTACGCAAGCTTCATAACCTCGTCTCTCAAATATATTCTCTTGTTTCTATTTCAACAATTGTTTTCTCATTGAGTTCAAAGCATTTTGTAAGAAACTGGGACCATACGCCGCTGGCTATGTAATGGTATGAAAATACAACTCTGAAGGTTCCGTGTTCATCGTCATATGGATATCCACTTTTGGTTTGTTAGCAAAACGAAATAATGAAAAGGGTTAGAAATGCCTTTCAGAAAATTAAATAAATAAAAGTGCATTTTAGTAAAACAGATATAGCTGAAACAGAAATAATACAATAAAAAGGTAATACAAGTCTGACAATTGGACAAATGGAAATGCATTTTAGCAAAACTAAATATCCAACAACAGATGTAAAATTGTGTAAATGTGGTTTAGAATTTTGAACCTTTTGCCCTGACATAGATTGGCTATAAATCATTTTTATCAGCATACGTGTTCTCTACATGGCACTCTCCGAAGCTATCTTATAAGTATGAATGGTTAACGTACGTGTTCGGTCTCCATATAACTTTAGTAAAGATTGACGAGATGGATGACTACAATACAACGACGATGCATTATCAAGGCGTCAACATAAGAACAGTGATACAAATTAACTGAAGAGTATAGACGACATGTTGATACACAGCAAAATCCAATGCTATGGTAATCTTATCGCAGAATAGTTATTGAACTACTATTAAACTGTTGCCGGTACACTTTAATATCCGATGCCTTCTCTTCTCATTAGGTATTTCTTAAATATCCAGTTACTTCCCTTTGTCCATGAAATTCATAACTCTTGTATATGCTTATTATATTTACTAGCGGTATGTATAAGTATGTATCATTAGTTTATTATACATTAAATCCACCAGTGAGTTTGAGCTAGTTTATTTGTAAGCTGGTACCTTAAGTAGATTGTTGTTTTATTTAAGGGTTTATGCTTAATGATATTATTTCAGCTCAATAATGGAATTGAAGGTCATGTTTAAAGTCATTGGGAAGAGCGTATTTGCCATTTCCGTTACTGATAGAGCAGAACGTCCTCGTTTTGTATTCAGTAACATGAATATACCTTTTCTGTTTTACAGCATATAACACTATTGACTTCGATATAGAGCTTCAGGCATTTACAAACAACCCCACATAACCCTGTACGTTTAAGAGGGTCTTGTGATGCCATAGAAGTTATTGAGAAACCTAGATATGGAGCGCTGCGCTTATTTACAAGCCCACTTAACCATGTGACAATACTTAAAAGTAGTTTTAGATTGTTGACAGTACAATATGATAATTGCCTTTGGGGATTTATAATAATAGCAATCCCAGTGGAGGATCAGTTTATTTATACAAAGGCTAGGAATGTTAAAGTGAAGAACTGAGAAATGAATAAGTTTAGAAACATATACTCCATTATGTTTTGCTTCGGGAAAATCCCCGTTCTAGGTGGGTATGATTGACGTTTGTGACATTGAAATTATAGGTCTTATTACATATATTGTTAATATATGGTATTTATCGTATGTTAGACAACAAAACAAACAAAACAACGACTGTTTAATGATATTTGTTTAATTAAGAAATATAGTAATTACGTGGGATTTAATTTTGCTTTTCGGCCGTTTCAGCCTTGAAAACGAATTATATACTCGGAAATAAGACTATTAATAGTTGATTTAACTGCTATCAGAGATTTGAAAAAAAATGAAACATTAAAAACATAAAGTGGTGGGTACTAGGTGCATCGCATTTAAACCGTCAATGGCAACGAACACTTGAGTATTTAACAGGGTTCGAAATAAAATGAAATAATTCAAACAACTGTGGTCAAGGTCTGGTGTTAATAAAATATACCAGTGGTAGTGCAGTCAGTTTACCTAAGCCTGTGATATCTAGATGTGCATGTAGTGACTCAAGTATTGCTGGTCTTTTGGAATTATCAAGTCCAAACTTTGTGACGTTAAAGTAGAATACCGCTTAAACGGGTGCTAGAGTGCATGATGGGTGCTGCACCTATATTACCTCTCATGAACAGACTCAATAAAACCCAATCTGCTACATTTTTTTCTCTTGTTTGTGTTTGATCCTTCAGTATTTATTAATAGGAATAATTGGGCAGGATTGGACGGTTTGTTATTAAAGTATAATGTGTTATTGTAGCAAATGGGAAAAGGATGACGAAAACTCTTACGATTGTTTGTCAAGTATTCTATAATCATGTACTAGAAAAGTGGCCCTTGAACAGTAACATAACAGTACATTACTAAAATATGTACGAGAAATAGGGGATGTATATTATGGTATGTTTTGCGAAAAGATGCAGAATATCAGTTAAAAGATGTAGTGTGTGTAAAAATATCTATATCTAATATATATCTCTGCAAAAGCCTAAGGCTCCCTTACACACGTACAATTGTGATGTTCTTGTGGAAAATACTGAAACATATTGTTTGGTTATTTTACACGGACAAAGAGTGCATGGACTTCTTGGACCGAGTCATTTCTTGTACCCAATAGGAATATCACGACTGCTGCGCAAATAGTAATATAATTGCTTGGTTCATTTAGGGTTCTACGTATTAGCCATATTGACCAAAACATGTATGAATCCTTTTTTTTAATAATTGTTAAGCGTATTAGTTATTACGAATTCAAGATTATCTATATAATTATGTATGACAGTGATGATATGATCGAAAAAGCTAACAAAATAGTCATTAGTATATTGTCACACTTTGGTGACTGGAAATCAGAAAGCGTGTGTTGAATACGTACCGGTAGTAAAGCTTGAATATCGACCATCAGTCCACCAGTCTACATCAGTGTTTTGTACCTGGTAAAGCAATAAAGTTGCCGGTTTGACTTGGCTTTTGGTCCTCCTCAAAAGAAAGATATGAAGCTGAAACATATATCAGCAGTGATAATATGTAATAATAATTGGAACTTGTCATGATTTTGATAAGACAAGCGTTGAGATTAACACGTTAAATAATTGTATTTAATGTATGGACACAACTGAAAATGTCATAATTAAAACTGAGATTGAACATATCAAGGTATGCTGTTTAGTAAATTAGTCAAGAAAAATGTGTTGAGTCACAAATTACAGCGACCCTACCTGGGTCCTGCCCAACTCCTAAGGGGAGTAACTGATCTACTGAATATAATCACAGTCGGTCCAAAAGCAAAAGTAGATATAAACATTGAACAGGAAATGTAGTATTCAAGGACGACAGTCAACCACAAACATCGACAGAAATTGGTTACCTTGACAGGTTACAATCATGAACAGGTATTCATATTACTGATATGTATATTCCTGGTTCGATTGTATGCAATTCTAAATTTGTGAAGGTGAACGGGGAAACAATATTACTTACAAACTAACCATTGCTGGTAGATCTGATATGGAGCATTTCTACACACATCTGCAAAATATAATTAGCGAATAATGTTAACGTATGCATGCATATATTTCTCACAGTTTATGTACATATAATGACATACAGTTATGGATTCTATGAAAATATTAGATTCTCAAGCAGGACTATTTAGGCGAGCTAAACGTTAAATTTCATAGTCAAGTACAGTCAGTGTCACAGTATAGTTTGAAGAATTGACAATACACACTCGGGTATGCTCGGGTTCAAGTTTTTCAAATTCCGGAACAGGTATGCTAACTATAGAATGGCATGCATATGCAATGACAGAGGATACCTGAAAATGAAAGAAATTTTCAAAATAAGTGAAAAGCAAAGATTTAGCAGCAACGACTGCATGTACCAGGATGAATATTTAGTATCTATGAACATAGTTTATAAACCACAAACGAAAACCTTTGGAAAATAGAGATGTAATAAAAGACCGAGAAAAAGATAAGAAAACCAAATATAACACGACAGTAAGACAATGTAAAATTAAAAATAAAAAGAGAAAGATAAAACAGATAGAAACCAATCAGGCTAAGATTGACCTTCCAATCCATAACCCCGTTTACTTGACCATCACTCCGCCCTCCCTCCACACCACCCCAAACAAAACAATAACAACTAATAATTGTTAGTAAATTTGCCAGTATCAAAGGTCTCATGTGTATACATTTGCACAACTAGCTAATCATGCATGCTAAAAATCATATTCATCATCATTCATGTTGTCTACATAGCACTGAAGGCAGTGGTAATCCTGTCGCACAATATTTCATAACCTCGTCAACATAATATCCGATAACTTCCCTTTGTCCATAATATATTTATAACACATTATCATTAGGTATTTTTTTAATAAATATCCATTTACTTCCCTTTGTCCATAAAATGCATAAATCCTATATATACTAGACTGGAGACTTGCATTAGTAAATAAGATTAAATTAATACACATTAATTTCTCGTCAGTGAGTGTAAGAGTGTCTATCTGTAACTGGTGTCTTAAATAGATTGTGGTTTTCTTTAAGGGCTTAAGCTTAATGGTATCATTCCAGCTCAAAAGGTATAAAGGACGGATCCTGTTTAAGGTCATTGGGAAGAGCGAAGTTGTCTTTTTTTAAAGAAGTTTACTGCTGCAAAACAACATGTCAATATTGCTCTTCCTTTTTGTTACTTGAATATACCTGTATACAGAATAAAACACTTTTCACCTCGATGAAGAGTTCCAGGTGCTTATTAGCAACCCCACTTATCCCTGTGACATATTATGTAAAACGTGTGCACATCGTTTTAGATTGTCTTGGGATTGCTTCTGATGGCCATGGAAGCTATTGAGAAGCTTAGATATGGAGCACTGCGCTTATTTACAAGTCCACTTAACTATTTTGAAAATTTTACAAGTAGTTACGATTGTCGACAGTACAATTTGGTACTTGACTATCGAGGTTTATGATAATAGTAACCCTGGCAGAGGATCATTTTATTTATACAAAGGTTAGGAATGTTAATGTGAAGCATTGGGGAATGAATGAGTTAAGAACCTATAATCCTATAAATATTGCTTGGAGAAGAGTCCCGGTCTAGGTGTGAATGATTTACTTTGTCAAAATTGAAATCATTGGTCTCGTCAAACATCTTGCTAATGGTCGCTGCTAGTTCAAGTTGTAAGTATATATGTTTAATCACAGCAGAAGAGAAATGGCGTTCAATTTTTGAAATTAATGTGTTGAAAGTATAGCATTATATCTGTTATCCCAATTCACACACAATCTTCGAATCCATGATATAACAATGATTTTTCTATAAACAGTTGTTAATGATATACTCGGAAAAACAATATCATCAGTGAATTGAAATGAGATCAGCAATTTAAGACAATTTGTCATATTATGTAGCAAATTCGAATGAGCAGACATGTCTAGGTGTGCTTGTAGTACTAAAGTTAGTAAGAATTACTCGGCCAGGTTGGATTTCATTTATTACAGAATAATGTGTTCTTGTAGAGAATGGGAAAGGATGACGGTAGCTCTTATAAACTTTTGTCAAATATTCTAAAATCATGTAGAAAAGTGGTCCATGAACAGGGATATTAACAACTGTACGAAATGTAGGGGTTGATATTCTGGTATGTTTTTAGAAAGATGTAGACTCAATATATAATAAATACTTATAAAGGTGATCCTTTGAGAGCAACAAACACAATTAAGAGAATAAAGCAGCAGACTCGGTTTTATTGAGTCTGTTCATGAGAAGTAATGAAAAAAGCAACACTTTTTACGCCCCCTAGCACCGGCTTAAGCGGTACTCTACTTCAAAACCACATATATTGGGGTCGTTGGTCCCAAAGGACCAGTAAAAAATAACACTACTGATTCGTAGCACGGGGAGACTTTTTACAGCCGCCACACTGCACTAAACGAACGCTAGTGAGAATGTTAATAAATACTTATAAAGGTGATCCTTTAAGAGCAACAAACACAATTAAGAGAATAAAGCAGCATACTCGGTTTTATTGAGTCTGTTCATGAGAAGTAATGAAAGAAGCAACACTTCTCACGCCCCCTAGCACCGGCTTAAGCTGTATTCTACTTCAAGACCACATATATTATCTCTGAAAAAGTCTAAGGCTCCTTTGCACATATACAATAGTAGTGCTCTGAAACATACTGCATGGTTATTTTATACAGAGTGCATGGTTCCTGTACTCAAAATGGGTAAAGCAATACTATTAATATAATTATTGTGTTGATATTTAGGAGTACCATACATCTGCATACTGACTAAAACTTCAGATTATATAAAACGGTTATAATGTTATTGAAAAAGCTAACAGAACAGTCATTAGTATGTTGTGACCATTTGTGACAGCAAATTATAAAGCTTGAAATAAGTATGTACCGTTAGTAACTCGTGAATATATAGCTTCCGTCCACGAGTTGTTAGGAGTGCATTACAATTGGTAAAGAAGTCAAATTGCCCGTATGACGTGTCTGTTGGTTCTTCTGGAAATACAAATATGACACATACATCAATCGAAATAGTTATAAAATATAAGACTTTTCAAAATAATTGGAAAAGGATCATGGTTTTGAAAGAGAAGCGTTGAGATAAGCTAAATTAAATATCAAGTTCCTTTTCGATTTTTATATCTAATTGTACACATCAAGAGATGCTGCTTGATAACTCAATCAGAAAAAAGTACTTGAGTCCCAAATTAAAGCCACCATGCTTTGGTCTTTCAAACTCTTAATGACATTCAGTACACGACTTCTATTTATCACATGGAACTGCTTGTATTCCGTATAATATACCCATTACGTATTTCCTTGTATTAACCATGTGTAATACAAGGCGACCGAATCAGTGCAGTGTCAGTACGTTCGTCTAGTCAATGACCCGGAACACCCGTTTAGTCCGTGGAGTCCGTGGATATAGCACTGAATCGGCGATGTTGTGAGGGTAACAGTCCGCCGTATGTAGATTCACTACAAGCAATAATGTGTAGTTTCTTGTCGTTTTTGAGCCATGTGATAAAGAGGATCTGACACTCGTTGTCATTTCACACAATAAATTATTAATCTCGTCCTGAACTCGTTTAATAAAATTTTGTATAAAATGACAACTCATGTCAGATCCTCTCTATATATCTAATGACTGATTATCCTACAAACAAATCAAACATTGGTTATCGTGACAAGATAAAATAATGTACAGGCAGTAATGTTCTTGATAGGTATAGTCCTGGTTAGATTTGATATATTTCTAAATTTCTGAAAGTGTTGGAGGAATATATAAAAAAAAATCAAATAAATAATAAATATACAACTAAATAGTCTCAGTAAAGACAGTTTTTAATTACGAATTAACTATTACTGATAGTTCTAATAGTGACAATTACTACACGTCTGAAAACGTAAAAAAAGAATATGTATATAGTAATAGCAAAATGATATACACATATGTATGCCTATGGATATATATTTACATACCCTTATTTTACCTGTGAATATAGATCAAAAACTCGCCTGTCTGTGGGGGTAAGGGGATACGTAATTAACCCCTGGTCCCCTTGTTACAGAGCCCAAACCGCCGTTCTCTTTTAATAGACCATAAACGACGTTGTGCAAATACAAAGTTCACATATAGTTCACATATAGTTTTACGATTATAACAACACAATGTTGGTTCTAACGAATTCTCTACTTGTTTTCGAATTATTTTTTAAAATCACATTCAAAGGAGGTAGGTATTGCATTTCACGGAATATTTATCATGTCCTCCTAAATGTTATGTATTTGGATGTTTAGCAGAATTGAACAGGAAAAGCAGCATTCAAGGACGACAGTCAACCACAAACACACAGAGAAACAGAGAACAACTTTAAAGATGAATAAAAGGCCAAATAAGACCTCACAACACAAAAGGGTTGCCAATAGGGCTACCGCCATGAGACGGTCAGTGGCAAAAAAGGCCGCTGGGGGTTTAAACCAGGTTAAAGGGATCACCACACCTCACATTTACCCTACTGTCATCTCAATAAAAAGAATGATTTTTAGGTAAGCGAAAGAGGTAATGAGGTTAGCTGGAAGGGAATTGCGAGGCGTGTTTGGTGGCGGCAAAGGAAAAAGATCCAGGGAAGTATTTCCGAGATATTGTTTAATACAAAATAATCAATGGGGGTATTTTGTAGATTTTCTAGGCGTTCCTGATATTAAGAAACGCTTTCCAGGGTAGCATTTGTTTGTTACTGTGAGGCCCAACCGCTATTTTTGAAGAAAACAATTGTTGGGGGTATTTTGTTGACTTTATATGTGTCAGGTCTAAATCCAGAGAATGGGTTAGGTGGTGGTGTTGGTGAGGATATTTTGGCTGAAACAGCTCATTCCTTTCAAACAGGAGCAAATGTGTGTCAAATACTCGGTGTGTTATTCAAGCCGATTCCGCCCCTCCATTATGCCATTCAAATAGGTTAATACAGTTACATTATATTCTTTTATGTTATCAATTAAATATAAATCAAACTTTGTATATGCTATGTCAAGCTTCAATCTCAAATAAATACGCAAACACAATCTCCATATACATTATATTGATAGACGCAAACAAATTGTATGACGTGTTTCACCCGATAATGTTTGACCAAAGAATGACTTCTAGTTTGATCAATCACGTGTAGTGATTGTTGACAATCGGTAATTTTATTGACAGCTGTGTCACGTCCTCATGTTATGCTAATTAAATTGAACGAAGCAATTTTACACCCGACACCGGTACGAAGCTGCATGTAAAGCTATAAACACTCTTTATAGCCGGCAGTTTCGTAAGCAAATTCAGTTAAGCGGAATGCGAAATGAGTTTATCGGAAAGCATTTGACTGTTAGCACGAAGCATGTAGCACAAACCAACAAAAAGAATTGAAGTTTGACAAGTTTGTTAGCAAAGCGAAATAGTGAAAAAGGTTAGAAATGCCTTTCAGAAATTAAATAAATGAAAGTGCATTTTAGTAAAACAGATATAGCTGAAACAGAAACAATATAAGAAAAATGTAATACAAGTATGACAATTGGACAAATGGAAATGCATATTAGCAAAACGAAATGTCCAACAACAAATCTTAAATTGTGAACATGTGGTTTAGAATGTTGAACCTTTTACCCTTACATAAATTTGCTAAATCATTTTCATCAGCACAAATGTTCTCTACATGGCATTGTCCGAAGTTATCTTACAAGTCTGAAATAGTTAAGGTGTTCGGTCTCCATATGACTTTAGTAAAGATGGACGAGATGGGTGACTACAATATAACGACGATGCATTATCAAGGCGTCAACATAAGAACAGATATATAATTTAACTGAAGAGTATAGACGACATGTTAATACACAGATAAATCAAATACTATGGTAATCGTATCGCAGAAAAGTTATTGAACTCCTATTAAACTGTTGCCGGCACACTGTAATATCCGATGCCTTCTCTTCTCATTAGGTAATTTATTTAAATATCCAGTTACTTCCCTTTGTCCATAAAATTCATAACTCCTATATATGCTTATTATATATACTAGCGGTATGTATTTGTATGTATCAATAATTTATTATATATTAAATCCACCAGTGAGTTTGAGCTAGTTTATGTGTAAGCTGGTACCTTAAGTAGATTGTTGTTTTATTTAAGGATGTATGCTTATTAATATTATTCCAGCTCAATAATGGAATGGAAGGTCATGTTTAAAGTCATTGGGAAGAGCGTATATGCCATTTCCGTTACTGATAGAACAGAACGTCCTCGTTTTGTATTCAGTAACTTGAATATACCTTTTCTGTTTAACAGCATAAAACACTATTGACTTCGATATAGAGCTTCAGGCATTTACAAACAACCCCACATAACCCTGTACGTTTAAGAGGGTCTTGTGATGCCATATAAGTTATTGAGAAGCCTAGATATGGAGAGATGCGCTTATTTGCAAGCCCACTTAACCAAGTGACAATACTTTTAAGTAGTTTAAGATTGTTGACAGTACACTCTGATATTTGCCTTTCGATGTTTATGCTTATAGCAACCCTGGTGGAGAATCAGTTTATTTATACAAATGCTAGGAATGGTAAAGTGAAGAACTGAGGAATGAAAGAGTTTAGAAACATATACTCCATTATGTTTTGCTTGGGAAAAATATATGATTTCTAATATATGGTATTTATCTTCTGTTAAACATAAATGGTTGGCAAGAGCAGACAACAATATAAACGAAACAACGACTGTTTAATGATGTTCGTTTCATTAAGAAATATAGTAATTACTTGGGATTTAAGTTTGCTTTGCGGCCGTTCCAGCCTTGAAAACGAATTATATACTCGGAAATAACACTATTATTAGTTGATTTAACTGCTATCAGCGATTTGAATAACATGAAACATTAAAAACAAAATGGTGGGTACTAGGTGCATCGCATTTAAACCGTCACTGGCAACAAACACTGGAGTATTAAACAGGGTTCGAAATATGATGCAAATAATTCAAACAACTTTGGTCAAGTTCTGGTGTTAATAAAATATACCAGTAGTAGTGCAGTCAGTTTAACCTAAGCATGTGATATTTGCATACATTACACATTACAAAACCCGAGTTGGCAGACATATCTAGATGTGCATGTAGTACTCAAATATTACTTTCTGGTCCTTTGGTATTATCAAGTCGAAACTTTGTGGCGTTAAAGTAGAACACCGCTTAAACGGGTGCTAGAGTGCATGATGGGTGCTGCACATATATTACCGCTCATGAACAGACTCAGTAAAAACCCAATCTGCTACTTTTTTCTCTTGTTTGTGTTTGTTCCTGCAGTATTGATGAATAGGAATAATTGGGCAAGATTGGACTGTTTGTTATGAAAGTATATGGTGTTACTGTAGCAAATGGGAAAAGGATGTCAAAAACTCTTAGAATTGTATGTCAATTTCTTATAATCACGTACTAGAAAGTGGTCCTGGAACAGTAACATAACAGTACATTACTAAAAAACGTACGAGAAATAGTGGATGTATATCATGGTATGCTGTGCGAAAAGATACAGAATATCAGTTAACGATGTAGTGTGTGTAATATTATCTATATCTAATATATATCTCTGCAAAAGCCTAAGGCTCTCTTACACACATACAAGTGTGATGTTCTTGTGGAAAATACTGAAACATATTGTTTGGTTATTTTACACAGACAAAGAGTGCATGGATTTCTTGGACCGAGTCATTTCTTGTACCCAATAGGAATGCCGCGACTGCTGCGCAAATATTAATATAATTGCTTGGTTCATTTATGAAACCACATATTTGCCACATTGACCAAAAAATGTATGAATCCTTTTTTCTAATAATTGTTAAGCGTAATTAGGTATTACGAATTCAAGAAATTCAGATTATCTATATGTGTATGACAGTGTTGATAGAATCGAAAAAGCTAACAGAATAGTCATTAGTATATTGTCACACTGTGGTGACTGCAAATCGGAAAGCGTGTGTTGAATATGTACCGTTAGTAAAGCTTGAATATAGACCATCAGTCCACCAGTCTAAAGCAATGTTTGGTGCTTGGTAAAGAAATAAAGTTGACGGTTTGACTCGTCTTTTGGTCCTCCTCAAAAGAAAGATATGAAGATGAAACATATAGCAGCAGTGATAATATGTAAGAATAATTGGAACCTGTCATGATTTTGATAAGGCAAGCGTTGAGATTAACACGTTAAATAAATGTTTTTAATGTATGGACACAAAAGAAAATACCATAATTAAAACTGAGATTGAACATATCAAGACATGTTGTTTAACAAATCAGTCAAGAAAAATGGGTTGAGTTACAAATTACAGCGACCCTCCGAGGGTCCTCTCCAACTCCAAAGGGGAGCAACTGATGTACTGAATATAATAACCGTCGGTCCACAAGCAAACGTAGATATAAACATTGAACAGGAAAAGTAGCATTCAAGGACGACAGTCAACGACAAACACCGACAGAAATTGGTTACCTTGACAGGTTACAATCATGAACAGGTATTCATGTTACTGCTAGGTATATTCCTTGTTCGAGTGTATGCAATTCTAAATTTGTGAAGGTGAAAAAGGAAACCATATTACTTACAAATTAACCGTTGCTGGTAGATCTGATATTGAGCATTTCTACACACATCTGAAAATATAATTAGCTAATAATGTTAATGTATACGTGCATATATTTATCACAGTTTATGTACAAATAATGGCATACAGTTATGGATTCTATGAAGATATTAGATTATCAAGCAGGACGAAATGCAAAGACTATTTAGGCGAGCTAAACGTTAAATTTCATTGTCAAGTACAGTCAGTGTCACAGTATAGTTTGACGAATTGACAATACACACTCGGGTATGCTCGGGTTCAAGTTTTTCAAATTCCGGAACAGGTATGCTAACTATAGAATGGCATGCATATGCAGCGACAGAGGATACCTGAAAATGAAAGAAAGTTTCAAAATAACTAAAAAGCAAAGATTTAGCAGTAACGACTGCTTGTACCAGAATGAATATTTAACATCTACGAATATAGTTTATAAACCACAAATGAAAACCTGTGGATAATAGAGATGTAATAAACGAACGAGAAAAAGAATACAACTGTAATAGGGGCTTGTAGGGACCCGTAGTTATAGACAAAAACACTTCTTCATGTTTCCACATTTATCTCATAAATCAATCGATAACCACTGAAATATATTAAAATTACAATAAATATATGCATTCAACAATACATCATATTACTTTCTCACTTAACATCAATAGAATTAATACTTTCTCCCACAACACAATTTACAATACAATACAATACATTACAATACTGTGAATTACAATATAGTGCCTTACAATATATTGCAATGCCATTTACAATAACATTTAATAAATAGGCAATGATCATCTTGTAATTCAAAAGATATTTAAAATACAATGCTCATCATTAATTACATTTAAAGATACATGACACCTTTAAATATGAATGACTCAATAGCATCACATTAATCTTCTACAAATAACTTACAAGCATATGGTGCTATGGTGTTCCTGATGATTTTATACAATCACGTCAATATACCTCACATCAATATACTTCACATCGTCAACTTCTCATACCTGTATATTAAATGATGGAATAATCAATACACACGTAAATCTTCCATGAACACATTTAGGCTATAATGAGATTTTAGGTACATATATAATTATAGGTTGTTTGCGTCTCCTTATTTAACATATACAATTAGCATAGTTACTCGTCTCATATTGCTTACATATGAATACAAAGACATATATTTCCATTAGATTTAAACACATAAAATACAAATCAAGCTCTCCACATGTCATTTCATTAGGTGCGATGAAATACCTTATTTAAAGTATTCTTATAAAAAAACATATGAAGACATTAAAACACTTAAAGTGATACAGATTTTGAAACACTTTCTTTCCACACAATTTACACACTTGTAAACATGTGTTTTGCATTCATCAACACAATTCAAAACAAAAGAATATATCATAAAATAAACTTACCCAAATTCCTCCTTCCTTAATTAACACTCTATACTTTAATAATTACTGATTATATTAACTTAACTTGCTTTACAAGTGTCCAATTTGAACTACACAATAAACAAAAACTCCATTTTAACATTCTAGATCTTTTCCCTTTAAATATTTCCTTCCAACTGCCCAGAAGGTAGTTTCATGATTTAGGCGGTAAAATATACAACCAATAAAATTGAAGCATTATGAACTGGCCATTGTGATTGTCCAATCAAAATAATGTTACACTTCAATACACATATCAATATATTGGTCACTGTTAAAGGTATACTTCCATAATACAGTTAAAGGTACACTTTCTACGATACAGTTAAAGGTACACTTCCTATACTATCGTTAAAGGTACTTATCGTAATGAACTTAACTATTTAAAAGAATATAAAACAATCACATCTTTAGTGAGAACTGACTACCACACAACAGAGAAAAAAACAAAATATAACGAGACAGTACGACAATGTAAAATAAAAAAAAGAAAATGATAAGACAGATAGAAACCAATCAGGCTAAGATTGACCT
The DNA here is from genome assembly GCA_037043455.1 of Cyrtodaria siliqua. Classification (NCBI taxonomy): domain Eukaryota; kingdom Metazoa; phylum Mollusca; class Bivalvia; order Adapedonta; family Hiatellidae; genus Cyrtodaria; species Cyrtodaria siliqua. The sequence goes on along the minus strand of JAWPHD010009844.1, from coordinate 72,181 downwards.
ACCAATCCACAACCCCTTTTCCTCGACCATCACCCCGCCCTCCCTCCACCCCAACCGAAACCAAATAATTGTTAGTTAATTTGCCAGTATCAAAGGTCTCATGTGTATAAGTTTGCAAAACTAGCGAATCGTGTTTGCTAAAAATCATTTTCATCATCATACATGTTGTCTACATAGCACTGAAGGCGGTGGTAATCCTGTCGCACAATATTTCATAATCTCGTCCACATAATATCCGAAAACTTCCCTTCGTCGATAATATGTTTATAACCCATTATCATTAGGTATTTTTTAAATATCCATTTACTTCCCTTTGTCCATAAAATGCATACATCCTATATATGCTTATTATATATTTACTAGACTGGAGACTTGCATTAGTATATACTACTAAGTTATTACACATTAATTTCTACAGTCAGTGGGTGTAAGCGTGTTTATCTGTAACTGGTGTCTTAAGTAGATTGTGGTTTTCTTTAAGGGCTTAAGCTTAATGGTATCATTCCTGTCAAAAAGTATAAAGGACGGATCCTGTTTAAGGTCATTGGGAAGAGCGAAGTTGTCTTTTTTTAAAAAGCTTAGTGTTGTAAAACAACATGTCAATATTGCCCTTCCTTTTTTGTAACTTCATATACCTGTCTACAGAATAAAACACTATTCACCTCGATGAAGAGTTCCAGGTGCTTATTAGCAACCCCATTTATCCCTTTGACATATTATGTATTACGTGTGCACATCGTTTTAGATTGTCTTAGGATTGCTTCTGATGGTCATAGAAGCTATTGAGAAGCTTAGATATGGAGCGCTGCACTTATTTACAAGCCCACTGAACAATGTTCAATATTTTACAAGTAGTTACGATTGTCGACAGTACAATTTAGTACTTGTCTTTTGAGGTTTATGATGATAGTAAACCTGGTAGAAGATCATTTTATTCATACAAAGGTTAGAAAGTTTAATGTGAACCATTGGGGAATGAATGAGTTAAGAAACATATAATCCTATAAATATTGCTTGGAGAAGAGTCCCGTTCTAGGTGTGGATTATTTACTTTATCAAAATTGAAATCATAAGTCTCCTCAAACATCTAGCTAATTGTTGCTCCTAGTTCAAGTTGTAAGTATATATTTTTAATCACAGCAGAAGAGAAATGGAGTTCAAGTTTTGAAATTATTGTGTTGCAAGTATAGCATTATATATGTTATCCTAATTCACACACAATCTTCAATAAGGGGTACACACTTCGCATCCATGATATAAAATGATTTTCCTATAAACAGTAGTTAATGATATACTCGGAAAATCAATATCATCAGTGGATTGAACTGAGATCATCAATTTAAGACAATTTGACATATTATGTAGCAAATTCGAGCGAGCAGACATGTCCAGATGTGCTTGTAGTACTAAAGTTAGTAAGACTTACTCGGCCAGGTTGGACTTCATTTATTAAAGAATAATGTGTTCTTGTAGAGAACGGGATAAGGATGACGTAGCTCCTATAAACTTTTGTCAAATATTCTAAAATCAGGTAGGAAAATGGTCCATGAACAGGGATATTAACAATTGTACAAAATGTAGGGGTGGATATTCTTCTATGTTTTTAGAAAGATGTAGACACAATATATCTCTGAAAAATATTACGGCTCCTTTACACATATACAATAGTGGTGCTGCTATAAAAATACTGCAACATTTTGTATGGTTATTTTATACAGAGTGTATAGTTCCTGTACTCAATATTGCTAAAGCACGACTATTAATATAATTATTGTGTTGATATTTAAGAGTACCATACATCTGCATACTGACCAAAACTTCAGATTATATATAACGGTGATAATATGATTGAAAAAGCTAACAGAACAGTCATTAGTATGCTGTGACCATTTGTGAATGCAAATTAGAAAGCTTGAAATAAGTATGTACCGTTAGTAAAGCGTGAATATATAACTTCCGTCCACGAGTCGTTAGGAGTGCATTATAATTGGTAAAGAAGTCAAATTGCCCGTATGACGTGTCTGTTGGTTCTCCTAAAAATACAAATATGAAACATACATAAATCGAAACAATTATAATATGTAAGACTTTTCAAACTAGTTGGAAAAGGATCATGGTTTTAAAAGAGAAGCGTTGAGATAAGCATGTTAGTCTAATTAATTAACAAAGTTAAATTTAATTTCAAGTTTCTTTTCTATTTTGATATTTATTGTACACATCAAGGGATGCTGTTAATCAGAAAAAGGGCTTCAGTCCCAAATTAAAGCGACCATGGTTGGATCTGTCAAACGCTTAATGACATTCAGTACATGATGTACTATATATAATGACTTGTGGTCTTACAAACAAACAAAAAGGTAATCGTAACAAGATGAAAAAATGTACAACAGTAATGTTCTTGCTACGCATAGTCCTGGTTAGATTTTATATATTTCTGAATTTCTGAAGGTGAGCGAGGAAAATATAAAAAAATAAAGTAAAAATAAATATACAACTAAATAGTCTCTGTAAAAACAGCTTTTACTTACGAATTAAATATTACTGATAGTTCTAATTGTCAGAATTTCTACACGTCTGAAAATGTAAAAGAGAAAATGTATATGGTAATAGCAAAATGATATACACATATATATTCTTATGTACAGATATTCATATACCTTTTTTTTACCTGTGAATATCGATACAAGTATCGAACAGGAAAAGTAGCATTTACAGACACACAGAGAAACAAAGAACAACTTTAAAGATAAATAAAAGGCCAAATAAGACAATAGGGCGACCGCCTTGGAACGGTCAATGGCAAAAAAGGCCGCTGGGGGTTTACACCAGGTTCTAGGGTGCACCAAACCTTACACTTACCCTACTGTCATCCAAATAAAACGGGACAGTGTAAATAAAGAAATCCCCGCCATGAACTATTCTCTAACCAACAAGACAGCATTAATAGGCAATATAAGTAAAACACAGAGATGCTCATAAATATATAAATACAAATAAAAACAACAATAGACTAGAAAGTCACAAAGAAGGTACTCAGTGACTTGGCAGAAGCCATAGCAACAAAAGAATAAACCATTGAGGGCACGACAAGACAAGACTGCTGACAAATATCAAACGTCACCGTCCTGTTGGGCTTTAGGTGTCCGTCATCAAAGGGTCCACAGCATGTCCGGTCATCGCACAATTAAAGAGGAAAGCATAGTGGCGAACTGTAAATGGGTCCACCATCAAGCATGCTTTGCGTTGCAAAATGATAGGGTCATAACCTCTTTTGCTAATTTTAACAAGTTTAACAAAGATAGTATGGAAGTTTGTAAATCACGTCACCAAAGAAGTCAGGTTATGATAGTCTGTAACACGATGGACCAAGTGGAGATAACTCACCAAGGGAGAATCGAGAATAAAGTTGTAAATAAATGAATTTACAAATGTATTTACAACAAGATGAATATATATACAAATGAATACAAATGACAAAGTAGGAATATCAACGCTTTAAATCATGTTTTAAAATGAAGTTCACTACACGTTAAAAAAACCTGTTCTGTTTTAATCAGACTGAATATCCGATATCTGTATTTATGATATATGTATGCTATATCACACGCTATTTTACCTCTCAAAGCTATATCTAGCTGAGTCCTTCCGGTACAGTTCCCGGCACTAATACTTCGCTTCCGCGTTATATTGCAATCCCCTCATTAGCGGTTGCTATTCGTCCCGGTACCACACATACTTCCAGTGACGTAATGCACACCCGACGCCTACTCGCACGATCCTTTCCGGCGATTGCCTAAGTCCCGGTATTACACATCCGGTGACGTTATCTGCGTAGCTATCTGCGTAACCAGGCCCTCTTGCCTAGCGTCTCCGTCGCCACCGTCTGGTCTGTCGCCCAAATAGCGAATGCTGTCGTTCCCGTGTCCTATGACGCGTTCACAACCTACGAACCCGTAGACCACGCTCCCGACAATACGCTTTACATGCTCTATCTACGCTCCTAGCGTGTACGACTACAAAAAATATATACCCAGTCTTACAATGTTATCACAACATGTAGTTTATAATAGCACTAAGGTATCACCATACTTAATAACTGATTGCAAAGCAATCTTTATTCAGAATGAATAAACCCGAATTCTAAACCTTCTTCGAATAGACATTATGCTAAACTTTAACAAAACATGTAAAACAATTGCAGATGTAATTTATCGACAATGAACATTTCTAGATGTAACGCAGAACTTACAACATAATAATTCAACCATAGACTGAATAAATAATTGGTTTTACATCCCGTAAACACATTATAGGCTATAATGGTACAACGACCTCAGAGTGATTGAATAATCATGACAATATGAAAACCAACCTCAGAGAGATTTATACTGCACAATAAACAATAACTGTTTATGCAATAACGTAAGACAGTTAGAAACCTCCGTAGAAAAGTACATACAATCAGAATCGCAAATTCCATTTACTATCTACATAACAACTGGCATTATCAGTAATGTAAATATATGCCCCAATAATCTTATCAGACAATAAGTTGCTAAAATATTTTGAATTTGAAAACGTACAAGAATTAAAGTCAATATCCTGCTAAATATCTATGGCTTTTACCGGCAGATATTTACTTCAGAACAACAATTTAAATATGACAATATTTACAACAAATAAAATAGATTTGACTTGCCCCTTTCCATTATGGTATTGGTCACTAACTACCCTGGATAATGGTTTGCGATCCTGTGACAAGCTCTTATGATTTTGACACCCATATATACAGTCCCTACACGCCATGAAACACGCCATTCATTCAAATGTAATGCTATTCGGACTGTTCGGACTGCACACAGTGATATAATTTTGAACTCTATATCTAATATAAGAAATCTATACATTTATTAGGCCCGCACTGGTAAATACTGGCAAATTTACTCATAATACACAGCTTGTAAATCATACCTTTCTTAATAGTTGATCGATTTTGATGAAATAAACGCCAAACAACTTATTCTTTATCAATAGACTGAATCTAGTAAAATATCATTTATTAGATATAGGCATAGATTAAAAGTGATGCGCTTGTCAAAAATCTACCAACATTCCTATTCAAATCAGGGAAAATGAGGCCCCGACAAACACAGTAAATATGCACTCATTTTGTTACAACACGTTCCCCGGTTACACTTTTTCTAACTACAAAATGAACCATTTACGAGATTACAATAGCACTATTTACACCAACGTTACTAGCTTCCTCTACTAGCCTATGTTTTTTCTCTCTAACTACTGTCCTTCAACTATGACCTACATTACTAATAACTATATATCCTTAGGTACAGTAAAGCTGAATCACTATCTCCTGTCCTCTCTACCAAAATATCTAAGTTTCTATCCTACTCAAATAATCTCCTCCTACACTGTCTATTCCTGGACTATCCTCACTACCGCTTCCATGACCTCGTTTAATAACCGTACTAAGACTAAAAACTTCACTCCTTCTACTTCGAATATATTCTAAACCATCTTTCTTACCAAATGCCTGAATTGCTAACCGCCATCTTTCAGACTTCCTAAACTTCTCTTTTAATCGGTTTACCCCACCTAACGTCTTTACGCAATTATTAACTAGCCTACTGCTGTGTAACAACTGTCTCTGAAATCTAGAAACACACCAAACAATGACTCCCAACCAACTAATTTCTGGACTCATGACTGACCATAAAAAACATAAATACTACCAACCCCCTTTTAGTTTTATCACCAGTTACCTTCTCCGGTACCGCCTTGATCTTTTGGTTAACATTAGCATCCTTCTGAACCATATCGGTCGCTACATCTGTATCCCTTAGTCCACTATCTATTGACTGTACTACATCCCGACTTACTAACAATTGGATCACTGCTCCACTGCTAAATGAACTATCGCTTATGCTGCATCCTTTCTAACCTATACTGAATCACCATGTTTGATGCTTACCTCTGGAACTAACCCCTTAACCTCTCCTACATCAACTATCCTAACAGGTTCCTCTATTAATGGCATTCTTGCTATCGCCAGAGTACTAACACTTACATGTGTAAGTAGTTGTTCTGTCACAACTACTACAAGACCTGCAACATCTAGTTACTTCTGAATTTACACCTGGCCAATAAAACTGAGATAATACCTTATCACAACTTCTCCGAATACCTAAATGTCCACCTTTTAACGACTCGTGTGCCATCTTAATAACTTTTTCTCGACACTTCTTTCGAACTACCACCTGGTATTCTGTGTTCTGGTCCTTAGACTTATATTCACGGTATACTGACTGATTTTTATAAACAAATCTGACCTTTCAATCCCACTTACACATCCTGAATTGACCATCGTTAGCTTTCTCTCTCGTGATGTCCAACGTGACGTCCTGTTTCTGCAACTCAATGAACACTGACCTTGTTATATCTAACATCTTACCTGGAACGTTTAACTTCCGGTATGGCTTCGTCTCTTGCTTCTTCTGTGCTCTAGTCTGTACTGCATTCACAACATCTTCTGGTCCTGGGTAACTTGCCCCTGGAATATTACCTATAACCAAATCATACACCGGTGATTCGATACATAACGCCTCCGCTTTACCCTTGAAATACGGCGATTGTACGTCTACTAACGCTACACGAAAGTAATGATCGGACCCATCAATGAACAATATCGTTCTCCTCGTAAATATTGGTCATCTTGAACTAAATTTGTTCGTGCTATTGCACGAGTTGTTCACGTATCTCTCATGATCTTCGTTCCATTGACCCTACCTTACTTCGTCGGACAATTGCTTGCAATACATGCTCCCAACTGCTCCAGACTATCACTGCATACCAATACACAACTCGAACTATCGGTCCTCTGCATCCAACCACGACCACGCCATCGACTTCTTCCGCGCCCTCTAAATAAATTATTAACTCTGTTGTTTTTGTAGAATGCAGTCGTTGGTTCGATCCCAGCACTCGCTACTGCACTTTTCATGTCATCTTCGACCGCTGCAATGCGATGCTTACTGTCTCTCTTCCTGCAATCAACTGACCTATCCTTTCAACTACAAAAGTTACATTTCCAATGAGAAAACGAATTATCACCAAAACTTACCCTTTTGGTACTTGATGATCTTCCTCTATATGGGTCTGGCTTGCTATCTCGACTGTTTATGTCGTTGTCTCTGTCCCGACTTTCTCGTACCATTACAGACTAACATCCAGACTCTTGCATCTACAAATAGATCTGCTTGCTCTTCCATCTCTGTACCTCCTGTAAACCTCTTCTCTTTTAGAAATAACTACAACTCCTTAGTGCAAATACCCAATAACTGGTCTCTTAATAAGTAGTCATTAACCCCGTTGTATGTTTCATTAACGCGGCCCAACTGAAACCACCGCTCTAAGTAATTCTTAAACCTCCGTAAATATTGGACAAAGGACCAATAATATAATAATATAATGTAATATACATATAATGCCTTATCTTTTAACAATGCGCTGAGGTGCAACGACCACTGTTCCTTCTTCCACCCTTGTGCATCGGCGTACCTCTCAAACCTCGATACATAACTGTCCATATCATCTTTATCCTGGTCAAACCATGGACGATCTTATTAATAGGTTCTTTAATAACATTCTTACCTCGATTCACTTCAGCTAGCTCTAACGCCTGTACATGCTGCTGGACTATTTCCATCGCCCTTCTGTGTTCCTCTTCACGTTGCCATCGTGCCATCTCTTCTCGCTCCTTTACGTGGACTTCCCTTTCACGCTCGATGTCCCTTCTAATCTCTAACTTTTTCTGTTCCCCTTCAAAGCTCTCCTTCGCCAATGTCCGTTCCTTTTGAGGTTGTTCCTCCTTCTCTCTTTCCAGTTCCCGTGCCAACTTACGTTCCTGTAATCGCTGTTCCCTCTCATTGGCTTGTTCCTTTTGAACGTAGTTCCTCCATTCTTCATCTGCTTCTCCAAATTTCTCCCCTAACTCCGTTAACTCCCTAGTACTAGACATGACTATTACTATGACGTAAATGACACAATATAAATAAAACAACACTATATACAATATACAGCAATAACGTATCTGAAATATATTAACTTCAAATATAACACTGTGCCTTTATGCATCACTCATAAGTATTACATAACACTAAACCACAAAATATTATTGTATCTTACAACGACTTAAATCTACTTTATAAACCGACAATTACGTTATGGCTCTAAAGCTACGATATGGAGTTTAAAGCTACTTACTCCACACTAATACCAATATTCTCCACTAAATATACGTGTCTTCAACACCTGACTTCATAATACACATAACACACTACTGTTCACTATAGAACCCTTAAGTAAATATAACCTTCAGCGTATTCACAGACCACCGTTAAAGACCAACCTGTCTATATTAGTTATACCTATAAAAAGTATGATTCCCCTTACATTTAAACGTAATCACTAATACCACAAAAAAGTCAAATTCAAGTTTCAAAAATATTGACGTAATTATTCAAAAAAGTCCAGTTCAGTTCACTTAAGACACTTCCGGCAGACATACCACCCTACCCTCAGCCTCCGTGCACGACTACGGAACGCTTTTTACGGCGCAGCTGTGGTTCATCATCGGGTCACAGGGTATTACAATATTACGACTCACCCCAGGTATCCGGTATTGGCTGTCTGATGACCCTCTTTCTCCTGTCACAGGGACACAACCCACTCCGGATCGTCGTGACTGGAAAAGTAACCATATTTTAAAAATAAACTATTATTTGTAAAATTGAATAATTTAAAGAGGAATCTTTACAGTATCTGTCACTTTCTATCTTCTATCTTGGATTGTTGTCGCCATTTAAATCCCACTTATAACACCATTGTAACACGATTGACCAACTGGAGCAACTCATCAAGGGAGAATAAAGAATAAATAAATTTACAAATTTATTTACAACAAGATGAATATTGAATACAAATGACTCAGTAGAAATATCAACGTTTTAAATCATGTTTTAAAATGAAGTTCACTACACGTTAGATTAAACTGTTCGGTTTTAATCAGACTGAATATCTGATATCTGTATTTATGATATATGTATGCTATATCACACGCTATTTTATCTCTCAAAGCTATATCTAGCTGAGTCCTTCCGGTACAGTTCCCGGCACTAATACTTCACTTCCGCGTTATATTGCAATCCCCTCTTTAGCGGTTGCTATTCGTCCCGGTACCACACATACTTCCGGTGACATAATGCACACGCGATGCCCACTCGCACGATTCTTTCCGGTGTCAGACCAGTCAGGAAGTACTTCCGGGTCGTAGGGTGCTAAAGTAGTTACTTGAACAAATCCAAAAAAAATTGGTTTGCATGTGTTTTTCCCAAGATTAGTTTTTATTTCATTGTTAAATCTAACCTGAGGTTAAAGTAGTTTGTCTGTTGACATGAATAGTAAGTATGTTACTGTGTTAGTCAGGATTATTTCTTTGGAGAGTATGAGCACAGAGATTAAGTAGTGATGTGGTTTTGTCAGATGTTTATTTCAAAATACTCATAGTGTGAATGAATGACTCAAAATGTTGAAAAACTGAATCCATTTTATTCCAGATATGAGACCATTTGCTAGCCAAATGTGCTTAATTCACAGAATAAAAGTGTATTTAAGCGAACGAATGGAACTTGTGACTGTCTCCAAATATAGCCTATATTGCATTGTGCTGAATGGGCTGATTTTAACCGGTCTGACACCTTCCGGCGATGGCCTAAGTCCCGGTATTACACATCCGGTGACGATTATCTGCGTGGCTATCTGCGTAACTAGGCAATTTTGCCTAGCGTCTCCGTGGCTACCGTCTGATCTGTCGCTTAAATAGCGAATGCTGTCATTCCCGTGTCATTTGACGCGTTCCAAACCTACGACCCCGTAGACCACGCTCCCGACAATACGCTCTACTGCTCTATCTACGCTCCTAGCGTATACGGCTACAAAAAATATATACCCAGTCTTACAATGTTATCACAACATGTATTTTATAATAGCACTAAGGTATCACCATACATAATAACTGATTTTTGCAAAGCAATCTGTATTCAGAAAGAATAAACCCGAATTCTAAACCTTCTTCAAATATACATTTAACAAGCTCCAGAAAAACGAATAAGTTGAGACATATAGACCCCATAAAATGTTGCTCGGGGAACATCCCCATCTAAATAGGGATAATTAACAATATCACAATTAAAACCATCTATCTTGTCATATGTTTTGTTAAGTATTTCACCATGTGCAATGGAGAGATGTATATCGAGAAAAGATGCGTTAGTATCAGAAAATTAGCTTTATTTAGTTGAAGTTCAATTCTCAAACAGGACGAAATGCAGAGACAGTTTAGACGAGCAGTACGTTTACTGTCATATATTTAAGAACAGGAACACACCATAGTTAACGAAATGCAATACACATTAGGCGTATGTAATATATGGTGGATATTACTACTTGTTTTGAATAAACATACTTACGAATAATGAGAACGCTGTTGATGAGTTGAATAGATACATGGCACTTGGCATTGAATTGTGACATGTATTACTAGAAGATAGACAGATAGAAGTTTTAGACAGTCAAATAACAATGCCAGCTCCATTGTACGCTGGCGGAGAATAAAATGATAAACATCTGTCCATCTTCATTTGTTATTTAACATTTTTCTCGTCTAGTTCAAATAGAGATTTAACAATCGAACAGGAAATGCAGCATTCCAGGACGACAGTCTAACATCTTCCAAAACAGGTATGGCAGGTATGGCATACCTTTGCACTGAAATTGATTACCTGAAATTGAAAGAAATTGTGAAAATAAGAAGGCGAAGATTGAACAGTAACGACTGCCTGTACCAGGAAGATAAACTAAAACAAGTAGAAAACCGAGACGGACAAAATCCCGAAAAAATCGACAACAGAGAAGAAAACAAATAACAATGTAAAAAAAAAAGAAAGAGAAATATAAGAAAAATAGTGGCAGCATAAAAACGACAACGTCTGAGGTAATAAAATATTAAAAAAGAACTGAGAGGAATAAAATATGAAAAAGAGAAACAATATAAGAACATAAAAAGGTAGAAAGAAATGACAGACAAATATGCATGACATAAAAAGAATGGAGCAAGAAAAGATTGACAAGAGAAAAAAGTGGAGAGAAAACAAGCGATATACAGGTAGAGAAAGAGAAAGCAAAGGATGAAGGAAAGAAAAAAAATAAGACAAAACTAGTAAAAAGGAAAGAACAAGAAGAAACAAAAAATAAAAATAAAACAAAAAGGAAAATGAAAGACAACCGAGAGAGGGAAAGAAAACAACTGAGAGAGAAAGAAAAGAAAGAAGAATTATCAGAATAAAATAAATTACAGAAAACGAACACCGAGAACGAAAGTAAAGAAATAGAGAGAAATGAAATAAGATGAAAAAAAAAGAAATGTAGAGAAAGAGGAGTATACACTGTAACAAAAAGAAATCAAGGAACTGGGAGTCAGAAACAAGATATTACTGTAAGTGAGAATACACAAGGCTTGATTTGCCTTGGATAATATGTCACAGTTTACGACGTATATGGTGCGCTGAAAGCACTGATTGACTGAAATCAACATTATCAATTAGCATTGATAACTGAGCGCTGGTTAATGTAAACTGATAGTTGAATGCTATAAAAAAACAACAGATCTTGGAGATCAGGGAGCCCAAAACTGTCGATGTAAACCTACAAACACGCAAAAGGACAAACATAAATGGCAATGTTAACAAAGGGTAAAGGCATATGACGTCACAAACACAAAAAGGGTTGACAATAGGGCTACCGCATTGGAACGGTCTGTGGCAAAAAATGGCCTATAGAGACCATGCAGACAGCCATATATTAACGTGGAAAGATGATGAGGTAATGTTATGTCATCTGATATCTTAGGGTGTATTCATTTGTAAAACAATTAAAAATGTTTAATATTGTTAAAATTTAACTGCGTGTAGCTAATCTTCCGATAGGTGTTTGGTTAACATAGTGAATGCTTCGATAATTTTGAGATAGTGTACATATTGTCATTATTTTCTAATATGATGTTATGTATACAGGATATTTTATTTATTAACACATTACATTCATGTAGTATTTTGAAAACATCTGATCTGTAGCTTAACTCTATAACAAATAATAAAAACACAAAGATTAGTTTTAAAACAGTGTATCAGACACGTTGTCAATTTCCATATGTACCTTTAAGTTATGGATTTTGTATTGGCTAACACGCGATGTAAACATGGTGCAAAGTACATTATTTGTCACTATAGTAGGGTATTTATGGATAACAATTTGAGTGTCTAAATGAATTGTATGTTTTACATTGTCAACAGACTATTAATATTGCTTAATGTAACATTATGTTTATTATATTGAAATACTAATTAATAGATACATGTATCTATAAACATGTAAATGTTCATATTTCAGGTGATTTTCAGTTTTCGTTTTTGATGTAAATTTAGTAATGTTGTAAAGCTTAACTTACCCCGGTTCGCCAAGTCGGGGACAGTTCTCCTGAAATGAGTCTAAATGCTAAGATGCTGCATTTAGCATTTTTCATCGAGATGTAAACTTCGAATCTTGTGTAACCCCATCACATTCACTTCACTTCAACAATGTTTCTTTATGAATGCAACATGACCTAATAGCAAATATATATGTCATCGGTAGTAATAAAAGTCCATATATTAATTTACATCGACGATACATAATTGTGAAGGTATTTTTACGAAATTTCTTACAATAATTTTCAATTCATTTCAGGCTTCATACAATTCGCGCACTATCGATTGACATTGAATGGACCAATCGGAAGGGAGTTAATTCAATTGTTATTCTTTTACCCCACACAAGCTACCGGTGAGAGTGTAATTACTGCTGTAAGCGTATGATTGACAGGAGATTGGTAGAAACAAATGTTGAAAACATATACAGGGAGAACAGTTGAATTGTGCAATAACATATAACTAATAGGGACACACCATCACCAAAAATGAAACAGTATGTGCACTGTGTGATTTCTAGGCTATTTATTTTTTATTTATATATACACGAGCATCTTTGTGTTTTACTTATATTGCCTATTAAAGATGCATTGTTGGTTAGTGAATAGTTTATGACGGGATTTCTTTATTTACACTGTCCCGTTTTATTGGGATGACAGTAGGGTAAGTTTGAAGCACCCTTTAGCCTGGTTTAAACACCCAGCGACCTATTTTTGCAACTGACCATTACAAGGCGGTAGCCCTATTGTCAACCCGTTTGTGTTTGTGATGTCTTATTTGGCCTTTTATTCTACTTTAAAGTTGTTGTTTTTTCTGTGTGTGTTTGTGGTTGACTGTCGTCTTTGAATGCTGCTTTTGTTCGAATGTTATATCTAACATTTCTTTATATGTTAGGATAAAAACCTATACTAAACGTCTAACACTTACTTAACAAGAAGTCAATCACCTTGAAGCTCTACTCATAAACTTCTATTTTTTAAAATCTATTTTAAGCTGTAGTAGTCATACTGAATTTCCGGTCAATCTGAATGTTTATTTAGGACCAACTAGACATCAAGAGCAACATTCCTGTGAAGTGTCATGAACAAGTATCCAGTAGTCTCAGAGGAGTAGTTGCCACAAGCTTTACCTTTAAAATTCTATGTAAACAAAGATGGCCACGTTCGGACATGTTTGACATCGAACTGAAATGAATTATGATTAGGACCAGCAACTACACGTCTACCAGTACTTTTGGTAAAGGTTCCAAATCAACATCACTTATGGTTTTTGAGAAGTAGTTATTGTACTACGTTTCATTACGTGTTATAAGTGGAAACATATTTTGGACTGGTTAATACTGAAACTGAAACAATACGTATATATTAGATATATATATTAATTTACATATAAATACTCTTGACAACACTGGTCAACGTGTTATTGCCGAATGCCCATCATTATATTATAAATACACAAATGGTGAACACATAGCATACATTGATGGAATGAAAAAATAAGTTGTAAAATAAATGGTTATTAACTTATTCATAAGTATCTTTTAAACCAATACAATATTTTATATTACAAACTAAAACATAAATATGACACTAACCTGAAACAATATGTATATCTTAAATATATAGTTAATATTTATTTACATATAAATACTCTTGACCACATTGGTCGACGTGTAGATGGCGAATGCAACGCACCGTTGCATTCATCAATCACCACTGCATTTTGTAGCCAAGGGTCACAGATTAGTAATTGGTGTTAGTGAGTGTTAACGGTACTTTGATTGGAAAAGCAGACTGATTTAAGGTTTATATAAGGCATATTGGAAGTAATTTAGGGGTTTCAACATACTGATATACACGTGCTGTTTCACCTTTAGATTAAGGAATACAATGAAAAACAACACCCATTATATAGTTTTCTATTTTATTTGTGTAACCAAAACAATAAAATCTCAATCCTCTGACAAATATATGTGTCTATATTTGTATGCATGGATGTTCTGATTGATGGATGAATGGACTGACGGACGGACGGACGCACGGATATATGGATATATGTGCGTGCGTGCGTTTGTCAGTCCGTGCGTGTGCGGGTTTAACGTCGTTTTTAACAATCTTTCCAAAACATTACGACGGTACTGCTACACCTTAGACACATGACTTGATACCACACCTATTCACATTGTACGGACACTATGCCGACCAGTCCCGTTATCATGGTTATATGTGAAACTTTAAGCAACGGAACTACGAGTACCATTTTTACGAAATCTTTAATATAACCCGAACTGGGATTAATATCAATACTAGCTAAGCGTGGGAAGATTTTGGTTTACATTCTTTGTTTATATTGTCTTAAAATTCCATACGGAATAAGGACTACTTATTACAGTAACTATTTATTACTGCCATATAACGGTTCGATTTTGCTGAGATTAATCACCACCAATAGATAACAACTGCAACTGTAGGGCATAGTATTATCAGCAGTAAACGCAGGTTTAGTGGTAACAGTAGCATTAGCAACGGTCGTAACCAACAACTAAGTGTCAATACTCGACCTTGATTATAAGTGCGCACGACTATGTAACTACTTATTTCAATAATAGTTTATGTACGTTGTAAATACTCAATGATCTGTATAAGAGCATTCCCGTTAATATACAATATCGAACAATAGACAACAATTAACTTTTTTTTTTCAAAAAGTATATATTAAATAATCGACAAGTAACATTAACCTACTATAGTATTTTTTATTTTAACACTATATAAGTGATTCTACTTAAGTTTAATTCATCAATTTGTAGCAGCATGCAAAACGAAACCAAAATAGAAGAGTTTTAAAAAACATATATATCTCAAAATAATGTCCACATACTCCCTAAGAAAGAGAGCCAATAAATGTAACCAACGGTAAGGCATTATACACTTCCTGACTCGTCCTTGTGATAAATTATATTTTTAAATCTATGTCATTTGTACTCAATAATAGTTTTCATAAGCAGATAAGGTAATTTCCCGATCCCGAATATCGAACATAGACGACAACACATGGGGTTGTGGGGCTAGTGGGCGAGGGGCGGTTCACACAAGTATGAACTGAATAATGTACACATGCCGATAATTCACTACACAATGGTTACCTTAACAAGAGCAACGTGATAATAGTTTATATAAACTCAGCATTTTCAAATTATATGTATAGCAATTCAAAGATATGACAGTTTTAAAGCACATTAATCTTAAAAAGATGTCCACCTTCTCCCAAAAAGCGATAGCCATTAAAGGCATATAACAGTTAGGCATTGTGAACTTCCTGATTTGTGATACATTATACAGACGTCCTTGTCTTACTACTATTTCTAAAACTGTGTCACGTATACGCAATATTATTTTTCAAAAACATATACGGGTATTCGCGATTTTGAATATCAATCAATAGACGACAACACATGTTGTTGTTTTTCCACAAAATATGTAGTCAATAATGTATTCTATAACACAATTACTCTACTGTTGTTTATCTTAACAAGAACTGAGTGATAAGAATTTAGTTTAATTTATATGTTTAAAACAATATGCAAGACAAAGCCTGAATAAGAGAATTTTAACTAATATATACATCTCAAAATAATGTTAACATGCTCCCTAAACTTGACAGCCAGTAAATGTAACCAACAGTTAGGCTTGTACACGTCCTAATTTATGATATGCAGACGTCCTTGAAATCAAAACTATTTTAAAACCTTATTCAGGTTTAATCAATATTATTTTTCAAAAGCAGGTAAGGAGAATTCCCAATCCTGTGTTTAGCTACAATATCAAACAATAGGCGGTAACCAACGAGGGGTCTTCACACAAGTATGTATCAGAAAATATGCAAATAAATTTACATTACTATACTACTTTTATCTTTACCATAATTTAGATGTGATATTTCAATATCATTGAGCATTTTAAACAAATATGTCAAATGATGCTTAAATGATGGAGTTTAAAATCCATATCAATCTCAGAATAATGTCTACATTATCCCCTGAACTGACAGCCAGTAAATATGGTCAACTTTTCGGCATCTTCTCTCCCTGATTCACGATATGCAGGCGTCCTTGGAGTTAAATCTATTTTAACTTTGTCATTTGTAAGCTAAAGCAGGTACGGAAGGTACATGTATTACCCGTATACAGGCGACAATAAAAGAGGGGTTGTCACACAAGTATGTATTCAATAAAGTAGAAATAGCTTACAATTTCTGTACTACTGCTAACATAACAAGAACTGAATGATGTTATTTCAGTAAAATTGAGCATTTTATAAAACATGTGTAAAATGATGCTAAAATAAATGAGCTAAACAACAATATTAATTTCAAAATTATGTCTACAAAATCCCTTAAAATGACAGCCAGTAAATATGATCAACAGTTAGGTATGTTCAACTTCCTGATTACGTTCTTGTGAACAATAACGATATTAAATCGGTGACATTGCTACTCAATGATGTTTTGCTTTAAACAAATAAATAATGAACAGGCGGTCATTAGTGTTAAGCTTTATGTACCTAGACTATCATATTACATAGATACCATCAAAACAATTCAGCGATCTTAGCTTTGCTATGTGAAGTAGGGGTTATAAACATGACCCATGCATATTCAGCCAAGGAAAACCAGAATGTACTTAGTGTGAAATATCTTAATGTGAAACATTATACAGCCACATTGAATGCCACAGCCTTTGTTGAATGCTTAATGCGAACTAAATGTAATGCAATTTATATTAACTTGAGCTATTTCATGACATGCAAACAATATTTTAAATGATTGTTGTGTGTATCAAGATATTCAGAATGTTTACAAAAGATAAACCACTGTATGTTTTATATGTGTATCAGTAAACACTTAAAATAAGGCTACATTGTTGAATTATTCTTTAACGGGTCATCATTATTTAGGTAGGTTATTTAGAGCCATCTCATATGGAGAGAGAGAGAGAGAGAAAAAAAGAGAGAGAGAGAGAGAGAGAGAGAGAGAGAAAGAGAGAGAGAGAGAGAGAGAAAGAGAGAGAGAGGTTCACACTTTCTTTTATACAAGACCAGAGGATAACCCCAGTACACCTGCCCGTTCAACGCCCCAAACAGACAAAATAGTAAGAGAAAGTGACTTGCTTCAGGTCACAAGCGGAAATAGTTGAGTAATGAGAAATAAGTTTATTTACCGAGCTGTCCTCATATGAGAACTTTGAAAGTAGGTTCTCAGATTATTTTTGAAATGGCCTGCCATAGTGCAACGTATCGAATTCGCAACTTTCAATTGCATATATAACACTATCCTCCAGTAACCTGATTCCGATAGACACACGATTCCGATAGGTTTTGTTATATCGCGGGCGTATTGTCATAATGTGAATTCAAAAAAAAAACACGGATGTAAACAGATCATAAAACTTTCGGTCGCTTTGTTTCTACAACAATTTCAAAAAAATGCTTTGAATAAAGGTAAGAAAACGTCTCTTACATTGTTGATGAATAATTTCTAAGTATTTCCACTAAGTCAGTTTATTATAGCACTTAAAACGATAAAGTAATGCATTTAACATTTGTGTATCCACAGACGCTATCTCTGCCTTCAAAAACTATGTCAAGTCTAATAATAGTAACGGTATACGGTGGAAAAAATGCCAACCATTTTTTTTCTACGGAAGCCAATTAGGGCCATTATGTTATTTTGTAGTCACTAATTGAAATTGTATTTTTTTCTAGGTTGAATGGTATTTCTTATTTTTACAGCTTATAGGTCCTATTTCATATGGTAAAAGAAGAGCTTATTCACCATCTGCACTCACTAGAGCATACCAAGCTGTGAAGGAGGACCATCCCGTGTGAAATATGTGATCACTGGACTCATCTCAAATATTGTACCAGTGTCAGGGTTGTATGGAAGGACACCTCATTTAGATGTCCATGCTGTGAGCAGCATTAAATGATTTAAGGGTTAGGTGTCTTTTTTTCTATGAACTATTAGTTGTCGAAGCACATAGCGCATAATGCCCAGGGCATTATGTATGCTATGTGCTTCGACAGTTAACAGTTTATACACCAATGAAGGCACAAAAAATGACACTAAACCATTATAATTGCAATCCACGGTTTTAAACTCTTTATCCGATTATTTTAATATCCCTCTCCTAAATACGCCCCTGTAAATCCGAACTATATTGTTACGCAGCAAGCGTATTCTATGAATGGCGGATGAAAGTAGTTCTTGGTACAGTCCATTGGAAAATGAACGTAGCTTAAATTGATCATGTGATCGTCCTTTAACCAATCAAATTGTTTGTATTATCTATATATTTGAGTGACTGCAATTATAGTTAAATAAACGTTAATTTAGAGTTATCTGTCTTCATATGATTTGTGTATAACATACTTCAGTGTGCGTAATGACTGAAATTGGTCACCGTAACTTATTTTATGATTTTGGCGAGCGTATGATGACGCGCTTGCTATTGGATAGATTTTCACCGCCATATTTGTTTTGATTGTTGGTAAATATTTGACAGTTAAATGAATGAAACTTTTTCTATGCTGTGATGTCTATTGTATTGAAGTTTATGTTTACCGAGGTTTCGGAGGAATAGGACAACTTAATAAATTTGGAAATTAAGTTCGTTTGTTAAACTATCGGAATCTGGTAACTCCATTATGTTATTTTGCAGTCACTAATTGAAATTGTGTTTTTTGTAGGTTGAATGGTATGTCTTATATTTACAGCTTATAGGTCCTACTTCATATGGTAAAAGAAGAGCTTATTCACCATCTGCACTCACTAGAGCATACCAAGCTGTAAAGGAGGACCATATATCTGTATATGGTGCATCCAAGCAGTACGATGCGCCACTGACAACACTACGTGATAGAGTTGACAATCGTGTATCGGTTGATTGTACGAAGAATAGACCAGAGCCTATCTAATCCCAGTATGAAGAAGCCCAGCTAGTGACCCATACTAAAGGACTAGCAGATGTCGGATACGGCTATACCAGAGCAGAGGTGTGTGTCATGGCAACATACTATTCTGTACACCTTGGGAAACGACTAAAAGAAGAAAAAATATTCAGTCTGCGATGGTTTTATTCTTTTCTTGGAAGATGGCCAGAACTTAAAGTCGTCAAACCATCAAGTCTGTCGGAGCAGCGTGCGAGATGTGCCTCAGAGGAATTCATTTCTAACTACTTTGTTGAGTTAGACAAAATATTAACTAAGTATCATCTGAAAGACAAGCCACATCTGATATATAATGTTGACGAGAAAGGCATCAATACTGAGTACACCATACGTTGTAGCTGGTAAAAACGTGAAACCACAAGGTGTTATGTCCGAAAGGTCCAAAACTGTAACTGTCATTGGCACAGGGAATGCACTTGGCTCTCAAATACCACCATATTTCGTATTTCCGGGACAGCGTATGCTACCGGAACTGTTAGCAGGAAAGACTCCAGGAGCTGAGGGAACTATGACGGCATCAGGGTTGTCTAACAGCGATGTCTTTAAGACAAACTTGCAGCAACATCTTTTGAAATATGTGCAAGGTCGCAATTCATCTGATACTCTCCTTGTCCTCTATGATGGCCATAATATTCATCTTGATAACATGCTTAGTATATGTAAGAGATATGCCATGAATTGGCGATTCGAATATAATTCACAACAATGCGCCGTTATAGTCTTCAATGAATTAAATTCTGATTTTAAAAGAGCTGATAGACGCTGGCTGCTTGGTGATCAAATAGTGGGCTCCATCCAAATGGCCTTAACCCTTCAACGTCACTAACAATTTATAAGTCTGTTGTTCTGCCAAAATCACTGTTCGGGTGTGAGCTGTGGAACACTTTATCAATTTCTGACTTAAATCTGTTTGAACGTGGGCATCGGTTTTGCATTACATTTATACAAAAGTTAGCCCCGTATACTCGGACAGACATGGCGTTAAGCACACTTGGTCTTACGTCAATTGAATCTGAAATTGATTATAAAAAAATACAATTCTTCGCTAAATTTTGCAGATTACCTTGTAAGTATATAGCGAAACACATTTTTGTAAACAGATTATTGAGATATTTGAATAATGACAAGCAAACGCATGATTTTATTCCGGATATATACAGGTTACTGGTCAAATATGAGTTATCTAATTACTTGCATATATTTGTTAGCAGCTCAAGCTTTCCATCAAAGTTCGTGTGGAAAACAATTTTGAAAGCTAAAATATATGAATACCAGTCAATGCAGATGTCTGCAAGACTGTGTTTACTTATGAAAGAAGAACACGTTAATAATATCTTTAATACAAATGAGCCTTGTCGACTATGGCAATTATGTAGAAAAAAGCCTGAAATAAGGCAACAGGGTCATACAGTGATATCAGTGTTGTGTAAACTTTATTCTTTCAGTCGACCTGAGCAATGTCCCAAATGCAATTCTTTGGTAGACAATAAAGTAGTACACATTATAAATGTCTGTCCTAAAAATAACTATTACAGAAATAAGTTATGGTCAGCTATTTTGGAAAATGCAGGAATTGGTGTATTCTCTAAATTTATTTCTAAAGGCAGCTATGATCAAATTTGTGACTTACTTGCTGGCTTCAGAAACTACTTTACTGAAAACAATGAACAGTTACTCTTAAAAATTGTTCATCTAATTCACAAAATGTTTTCAAATCTCTTGTAATATCGTCTTTACAAGGTTTAATGGTACCTGTTTTACTGTATGATAATTGTTACCTTGTGTTTCGTTTCGACAAGGGTCATGCAATTATGGTTAAGCTTTTTGTTAAAGCCAACAGGCAGCTGACTTTGTTAGGATGTCGTTTTGCTTGTTGGGACTGCTATTTATGTTTTTTCTATAGATAAATATAGATACATAAATAATTGAGATTTTAAGTACTAAACAATAGAAAATGTAATGGTCACAACTTTCAATAGTGCTCCACACCTTGTTTTAAATCTCAATATTAGTGTTTATATGATTGATGCATAATCAGTTATGTAATATGTTATACTACTTTAAACTGAGTATATTGTACCAGTTTGTCATCTTGTGTTTAGTTTCGACAAGAGTCATGCATATGGTAATACATATCAATATATATCGTTTGTTTAAATAGTATTATTAAAACTCTATACTCATAACTAATTGAACCTGATAGTAAATTATTCAATAACACTACATGTATTGCATGATGTATATATTTTTGTTCTATATATGTACATATATGTTGACTTTCGTCTATGTTAACTTTTGAATTTGTATTGTATGCTATAATTATATGTATATGCTCTCCTACATCTTGGAGGAAAATAAAGAATCTATCTATCTACTACTGCCAAGCAAAAGATGGCCAGGAACTATGTATTTATACATGGGCCCAGTGTGAAATATGTGATCATTGGACTCATCTCAAATATTGTACCAGTGTCAGGGTTGTACGGAAGGACACCTCATTTAGGTGTCCGTGATGTGAGCAGCATTAAATGATTTAAGGGTTTAGTGTCTTTTTTTATGAACTGTTAGTTGTCGAAGCAATAATGCCCGAAGCATTATGCGCTATGTGCTTCGACTGACTGCAATTATAGCTAAATAAACGTTAATTGAGAGTTATCTGCATATGATTTGTTATAACATTCTTCAGCGTGTGTAATGACTGAAATTGGCCACCGTAACTTATTTTATGATGTTGGCGAGCGTGTGATGACGCTATAGTGTGATGACGTTACCTATCGGAATCATGTGACGCGATTGCTATTGGATAGGATTTCAACGCCAAATTTGTTTTGATTGTTGGTGAATATTTGACAGTTAAATGAATGAAACTTTTTCTACGCTCTGATGTCTATTGTATTGAAGTTTATGTTTACCGATGTTTCGGAGGAATAGGACAACTTAATAAATTTGGAAGGTAAGTTTGTTTGTTAAACTATCGGAATCTGGTAACTCCTTGATATCGGCTGTGAGCTAGTAGGAGAAGCCCTCCACCCCCAGGGGGAATTTTGTAGAGTATGATTTTCTGAAAGAACATACAATAAGTTTCAAAATGAGACATGTGTGCCATCTGAGTGTTGGGGCTTTAGTGAGTTTTGGGTGGAAACGTTGCGTTTTTAGACGAAACTGCCGAAATCTGGAATTATTTTTTAGAAAAAGAATGGAATATATTAGGACCAATTTGAATTGATGGAATCTTTCTCGGAACGCATCTCTACGTGTCCCACCATATAATTTATGAATCCGATACTGAAATATTGAGATTTTGGGTAAAAATTTTAAAAAATTGAATAAAATCGCTGATTTCTGTAATACATTGGGGGTATTTAACTAAAAATTAGAAATATATCTAATACAATAGAAAAAAGAATATTGTAACCTTTTTGGGCAGGGTAAAGTCCAGTGATTTAACAAAAAAAAATTCCAAACCGCATGATGGTTTGAAATGCCTTAATTTTGGGGCGAAAAATGTGTATTTTTGTCAAAAATCGCCGGAATCTGGAATTATTTTTTAAAATTAGTTTCAACATAAACTTATCAAATTGAAGCACTAGAATGTTGCACAGCATACATATTCAAGATTTTCCTGGCATCATATATAACATAGGTGCTCAAATATTCGCATTTTAGGGCAAAATGTTGGAAAAAATGACAAAAATCACTGATTTCTGTAATCCATTGGGGTATTGGGTGAACATTTAGAAAAAATATTTAATACAATAGAATAAAGACATATTGTAACATTTTGGATAGACAAAGGTCCAATAATTAAGTAGAAAAAAGTCCTGAACCATATGATGCTTAAAATATTGCCTTAATTTTCAGGCGAAAAATGTGTATTTCCGTCAAAAATCGACCAAATCTGGAATTATCTTTTGAAAATAGTTTGAACATAAACTTATCAAATTGAAGCAATAAAATGTTGCACACTATACATATCCAAGTCATTTATTGTATCTGATATAACATATATGCTCACGTATTTATATTTTAGGGCATTAGGTTGAATAAATGGCTAAAATCGATGATTTCTGTAATACAGTGAGGTACAATAAGTTACGGTGTTAATATAAGCCAGCTTATATTGATTTATTGCACGTTGTGTGTTACATAACGGAAAACTGCAAAATAACATGATATTGGGTTTCCGAGGGTGTGTCTCACAACTGCCAATGTTATTACATGTAACATATGGCGTTGAAATGTAAAAAATAGAGTTTATACTATCCCTGATATAACATGCCTTGTACATTCGACACACAGTTCGGCATTTAGCTTTTTGTATTATTATCGCAGGGGAAATGTTTACGGCCAGGTATAGTAAATCTGCCAAGTGTTCGGAAATGATACCAGAAACTATTGTAAATCACATTTGCGTAATACAATGATAATACGTAAACATATTATTACAGGAAAAATAGATGTATCTGCGAAAAAAACTTTCTTAATCGATACTAAATTTAATTTGATTTCAGTTTTACAATTATATTCACGACTAAATCTAACTGTATTTTTTGTAGCGAAATATAATTTTACATAACATTAGTTAACAACTGTTTGTACATGCCGTTTTAGCTAGACAAGTTATCGCGAAGGCAATGTAATAGCAACAAGGCACACACATTACGTGTACGCCGCTTTATCTTTAAGACCCCAAGGTCGCTTCTTGGCTTATATGGCGAAACGGGGTACCTTGGGGTCTTCATTTTAATCTACTTAATCTGCCTTCAGAGGCCCCAACCTTTGATTTTATCGAAATATATTTGATTTGATTTGATATGCATACTATATCATTTGTATATTTTTGCAGGGTTTAAATATGTGTGTAAGACGTAAAATATCCATTAGTACGAACGCAGCTCCTGACCGAAAACATAAGACCCGCCTTCTTTGTGACGTCATAATTTATTCATCCCAAAACCCGCGCCATTGTTCAGTTATACGTTCCCTGTTTAGCGTGCTAAAATAGAGTAAATTATTAGCCGGAATAATTGCATTATCTTAAATTGTTCATGCTTATGATGGAGCGGGTCGTTGGAATAGTATGAGGCGCCATACGTGACTATATGTTGTAAGTTAAATATATACGTTATGTGTAATATTTATATTGAGTACAAATATATATATGATACAGACACATATATATGTTACTCCGAAAAATATATATTATGTCTCTAAAATATATATTTTAGAAGCAAATATATATGTTACTCCAAAAAAAAAAATGATTGTCCAAAAAAATATATTCATGTAAACTTTATTATGACAAATAAACAAATATATATGTTACTCCGAAAAATATATTCTAAACATATTGTCTCTCTAAATATATAATTGAAGATATGAATGTGTATATAATTTCGAAAAATATATATTCTCTCTACAACAAATATATTGCAGAAACAAATATATTCTATCTCAAATAAAATATATTGCTGACACAAATATTGATGCATTATCGATAAAAAAGCATTTGTTTTGAAAATATATACGTTAGCCCAAAGCATTCCGGGTGAAGAAAAACTACTTCTCGGACGTATTTTTTATATAAAATAAATATTTGTTTTGGAAACATATACGTTAGCCCAAAGCATTCCGCATGAAGAAAAAGCACACGTTCTCTTAGCCGTCAATTAAATTAACGACAGACAGTACCCACAACACGGCAAATAAAGACATTCGCATCATAAAACTTGTATGGAATTGTCTGCAGCCATTAATAGACTGTGTATGCAGAATGGGTATATGTATATACTTTTACTGAGGTTGAATCTGTGATTTTGAAACTGAATAGCAATCACTAAGTTTGCTTTATTGTTTGTAACAGCGCTAAACGTAACACTTCTGCTAAAGGTAACAACCACCGCTAAAGGTAACAATTCCAACGCTAAAGGTAACAATTCCAACGCTAAAGGTAATAACCTCCGCTAAAGGTAACACTCACCTCTTCCGCTAAAGGTAACAACGCTAACGGTAATTTTTTTTTAAAAAAAAAAATATTTTTTTAAAATAAATTAACATCCGCTAAAGGTAACACTCGCCTCTTCCGCTAAAGGTAACAACGCTAACGGTAAAGGTAACAACTTTTCATATTAACGCTAAAGGTAACAACTGTCTACGCTAAAGGTAACATCTACAGTTTCAATGAAAATTGAGTAAACATGTTTTTGCTAGTTACTGTGTCACCTGATTCAATTTTGGTGGTGCGAAAGCACCGTCAGAGGTATAATGGGGCTTTTCAATGGAATTCTAGGAATGTGACAAATCTAACAACACTATGCAACACTACGCTAGAAGAAGTAGTCTCTCATGCATGCCTTTAATTTGATGCCCTAAATAAGAAACAATGTTTAGAATAAAGGCAATTTATTATTTATTTAGGTCATACATACCTATTTTATCAAAATTTCACTAAGTCAACATTTTATCATCTGTTTAAAAGGTTATAATTCGAGTTATAATCGTGCTACAAGCAGACGGTATGTGTATAATAGAGAGTGTATCATGTTACTGAAAATAGCCAGTGCTCGCTGAAGGGCATAGTATGTTATATAGAGTGGAGTATTGGTGTTGAGTCTTGGAGTGGAGTGGAGTGAATAATTGGAGTGACCTTGGAGTCAAATTTGGAGTAATATTTTAGAGTCAATTTTTTAGTCTAAACTTGAAGTCTTAATTTCTCTTACAATTAATAACTTTTTAGAAACTAATACATTTACATGGGTTACTTCATTTGCACATACACTTATTTATTTATTAAATAATTCTTTAAAATGCATGTGTCTATTAAGCTACCCAATTTCAACAACTAATTCCAAAACTGCACATCTAATTTTAACTTGGGCACTGTTACTACATGTTCTAAAAAAAATTCCATGTTTGTGGAACAGTTAGGCTGAGAGAGCTCTAAGTTCCCATAAACTTTAATGCTTTTTGTTTTCAGTCTCTGTGGTATGACTGACATATTGGACATATTGGAACCCTGTATATCCCTGACACTGGATGTCAGTGTCCTGTCCTAAGATTAGTTGGTCCCTCGGGACTAGCTTATGTCAGGCCAAAGGGTCATAATGCTTCAATACTGGGGTTAATGTTTGGGTATCCAAGTTCATTTATGTTGTTTTTAGATGGTCTGTCCCTCACATTAAGGTAAGCACATGTCTCATGGGACAATGCAGCTGTACTGAGTATGTCAGGAACTGTGCACCTTGTGAGGGTCATTCAAAAATATTAAATTGATAATTATCCAAAATATTCACTCCAAGTCTGACTCCAAGGTCACTCCAAAATGTGACTACAAGGTCACTCCAATTATTCACTCCACTCCACTCCAAGACTCCATGCCAAGACTCCACTCTGTATAATATACTATGCCTCGCTGAAGAGCTTGCTCAGAAAAATTCTACGGAAGCTAATTCGGGCCATATGAGTTAGCTAAAATATGTTTAAATATGAAATTGGTAATGAATATCAATCATCTGAAACATCACTGAATGTAAAAAAAACAAAACATGGAAGTTACATTTACAGCACTTCCATTTCCCATCCATTCCATCACTTACAAAAAGCACCGCCCCATCAGTGCCTGCAGCACTTCGATTTTTTATAGCTGTACACGTACACTCTGGGCAATGTAAACTGTAATGGAGTGACGTCAGAAGAGATCGAATATTGATTGTCATTGATTTGTTTTCTTTATTATATAAAACATTTATTATATAAAACCAAAAACAGATAAATAGTTATAAACGTTGCATAATGGAACAAAATAGTTTATTTTAAAGGGGGGGGGGGGGGGGGGGGGGGGGGTCATTGATTTGGGTTCTTTATTATATAAACCAAAACAGATAAGTAGTTACAAACGTACCATAATCGAACAAAATAATGTATTTAAAGAATGTACGGGGGGTGGGTGGGGGGTGGACTATAGTAATTATGTGAGTATATTATATAGAGGGTATGCGGACATATTATATAAGGATATGTAGAGTATGGCGATATGATATGTAGGGATATATATGGTATGGGGATAACATATATTATAATAAGTATATAGAGAGTGCGTTGACATATTATATGTGGATATAATAGTATGTAAATATATAGACAGTTCGTAAAATATTATACAGGATATATAGGTTATGGGAATATAATATGCAAGTATATTGAGGGTATGCATAATATGTAAGGATATATAGGATATGGGGGACACAATTAGGTAAGGATATAGTGGGTATGTGGACATGTAAGGATATGTAAGGATATAAAGAGTATGAGGATATGATATGTAAGTATATTCAGGTTATATGGACTATACTATGAACGGATATAGAGACACCTCAGCAGATTCTCAGTAGATTCAATTCGAGTTCTGACTGTTGTCTGCACGCAGTTGCCTAACACAAGAGAGACGTTGGTCTTATTCTGGTATTCAACTTTAAGTTTTCAAACGATTTAATATGACTTGAGCTACTTGCCAAATATTCTAGTCACATTCATTATTTTGGGGACTGAAAATAATTTATGATATGATATAATCTCGTTAAAGTGACACGTGTTTGCTTTTGTGGATACTTAACCGGTGTCATTATTCTGAGGGTAATAAATCTCTTTCACCCAGGTCTTTTCAAAATGGGGCTTTCAAAATGCACTAAAAGATATGCATTAAGGATGCACTGTATGTCGCAATATTAACATCGCTCTGTTAATTTCCAAACGCTGAATTCGGAATTCGGACTGGAATTCAAAATTTGGAATCAAGAAACAGAAGTGAAGAAAATCTTAACCAAATGGTCCATCGTACAAATTCAACTGTTTAATGTTTTATGTCTAGACCATGTTACGGTGTCCAAATCAAAAACAGACATGCACGTTTCTACGCAAGTATGAAATGGCTGCCGATAATTGAATTAAATAAATACTGAAAAGAGGATCCCTTGGAACCAAAACAATCAATGTGGGTCTGCAAACTGATTCCTGTCCGCTCAGTTATTCTACATGAGTAAGAGTGTATTGTCAGTATCAAATATAGTCCAGCTGTTATAAAGATCACACAGAAGTGTATAGTCAGTTCAGTATCAAGTATACATCAGCTGTTATAAATATCACACAGAAGTGTATAGTATGTTCAGTATCAAGAATACATCAGCTGTTATAAAGATCACACAGAAGTGTATAGTATGTTCAGTATCAAGTATACATCAGCTGTTATAAATATCACACAGAAGTGTATATTCAGTTCAGTTTCAAGTATACTTCAGCTGGTATAAAGTATACATGCACATCTCACACAGGAGTGTATACTCAGTTAAGTATCAAGTATACTTCAGCTGGTATAAAGTATACATGCACATCTCACACAGGAGTGTATAGTCAGTTCAGTATCAAGTATACGTATACAGTATACATGCACATCTCGCACAGCAGTGTATAGTCAGTTCAGTATCAAGTATAGTTCAGATGTGATACAGTATAAATACAGCCAACACAGGAGTGTATGGACTGGGTTGCTACGTAATGTTACTAAATATCACGTTTAAAGTCACTACACGAAAGTCAGTATGTTTTCCATGTTCAATTACGAAAACCATATAAGGATAAAGGGAATAAAATTCGCAATTTCCCGCCAAACGTAAGGTTGGTTAACAATAAATGTCGTCATACATAGCAACGTATTTCACTAGGTTAACACACAGAA
This sequence comes from Cyrtodaria siliqua, assembly GCA_037043455.1. Classification (NCBI taxonomy): domain Eukaryota; kingdom Metazoa; phylum Mollusca; class Bivalvia; order Adapedonta; family Hiatellidae; genus Cyrtodaria; species Cyrtodaria siliqua. Next base: position 42,845 of record JAWPHD010009844.1, on the reverse strand, counting down.
TTTGGATATATTTTTTTCAAAACAGTATATTCATACTTTAACCATCTAGACCAGTTTAATAAACACTGCAAAGAGGATCCATTGGAAGCAGCAAACACAAAGAAGAGAGAAAAGTAGAAGTCTCGGTTTTATTGAGTCTGTTCATGAGACGGTAATATAATTTGCAACACCTCTCGCGCCCTATAGCGCCGGCTTAAGCGGTATTCTACTTTAAAACCACAAAAAGTGGGTTTGATTTCCAAAAGAACCCTCAGGTTGATCGGCTTTACACTGTACTCTGCTAAGCAGTAATTTCTCCGAAGCACCCCTTTGTAATATGAAATGACATGAACCAAACTCAAAGAAAGAACAGTGCATTCATATGAGCAGGTTAAAAGTTAGTGAACTATCGTTGTACTCTGCTTTCAGATTGTGTGTTGCGTCTATAAAGAAGATGAGCGCGGTGGGACATTCTGATGATGCTGGACAAAGCCGTCCTACAGAAGGTGAGTAACATACAGTTTGTACACTATCATAAGAAATACAGTTGTGCTTAAGCGACCACTAAAGTGGGAAGTCAGAAACAATCTCTTTTAACACAGGTTTATAGAAATACTTATGGTAATTGAGAAAATGGTCACTTACAGCAAGGTGGTTGCTTAGACAGGTGATCGCTTAAAGCAGGTTTGACTATAAACAGAGAATTTGGATTTCAAAGGCAAAGTGTAAGGATGGTTCTAATTTAAACAAAATGTATTTGATACAGGTTGTAAAACTTGTGCATTTCAATGCTTGTTTCCGACTATTTTTTAATTATTTGTTACGCCACTTCTCAATAGATCATTTAGGTTATACAGGGCGGTCAGCGTTATTAATGGAAGAAGGCCTTAACTCATACTAAACATACTTGAGTAGAACCACCGTCCTACCTCAACTAACTGGGCACATTTATCACATATACAATCTGCAGCTAGAGCAGGGCTCGATCGAACCCAAACGCTCTTATAGAGTTGGGAGGTCGTGATCTTGAGACAGCCACGTAGACCACTAGGCCACGGAGAGACCTTTATCTATACTTATATATCATTTTGTGATTTTTTCTAGAAAAAGAAGACAATAAAACTGTAGAGCCTGTGGAAAAGGATACAAAGAATGATGCTGGAAAAACAGGTATGTTGGACAATTATCGTAATGATGTATTGTCAAATTACATGTATCTTCATGTAACCGTTAAATAGCTGAACATCAAGCATGGAAGCCATTAGTACACTTTTAAAATACGCTGATATGACCCGACGGGGGATTGAATCCGCAACCTCATGCATGGAAGGCAGACACTCTGCCACTAGGCCACTGCCGTGGTATCGTATGTTACATACTGTTTAACTCTAACTCCTCGTCTTTTGCTTCAACTGCAAGACAATGTTTTTTAATTTATCTCAAATTCCAACAAAGGACAATGAGTTCAGCAACTGAATTTAACGTTTCTCAAAATGAACCTAGCTGTTGATGGAGCGTAAAGCAAATACGTATGTTTGCAGATCGAAGGTAGAAACATACTTTCAAACCTGTATTAATCGACCACAATGGATCAAGAACAGACATGTGGTCTCTTACTACAAGTGCATTTGGTTTCTTTGGATTAAAACAGTGGTCGCTTAAAGTATCAGAAGATATATAATATTTGCCTTTGTGTTATACATATTAAGCTACATTGTAATCCCAATTTCAACTGTACACGCTACTTCAGTTAAAACGAGTATGAAAGGAGAAAGATGAAAATTGCCGAACACGATAAAATCTCGCATAGTTCGGCCTTTGCTGAACAGAAATATATGATATACAGCTTACATATACTTTATTTGGTTTGATTTGCAGATAAACAGTTGAAAAAGGCCGGCAAAAATGTTGAGGCCGACGCTGGCGAGGCTATAGAAAGTATGTATGTTTGGGGTTTAATGTCGTTTTTAACAATATGTCTGTCGTATCACGACATATTACTATGCTATTTACTGGTACCAATGATATCAATGCTCCACTATAGTGCTGCCACAGTGAAATACAACGCTCTAGACACATGTTCACACATACACCGGGGAGACCCGTCCTAAAATTACCCATATATGCTGCAAACAAGAGAGCTACTAGTACCGTTTTTAAGTTTGTGGTATGATCGGTCTGAGATTTAAACCACGACCTCCCGTATGCTCTATCACTACATCACAGCCGCGGTAGCTTGTAAAGGAATTGAATATGTTGGACATTTTTATCGTAATGAATTATGGTTCAAGTCATTGTTTATACTATTTAACATACGTAGACAAAAACATATGCGAACAGCTTATTTTAGAATTGATTATTAAATGTAGAGAAAGAAAGGCATGTTCTGCGTTATTAGAAAAATGAAGTTTGATTAGGTTTTTTGACGCAAATGAGACAAATGGTCCTATAAAGATCACAGCACGCAAACGCAATGGCACCGTAGATCCGAACTGTACCACAAACAAAGAGCAAATTAATTATACAATGAAAAAGACAATACACAACAGAAAGAGTGGTGAAGACAGGGTGACCGACTTGGAAAGGTCAGTAGGCAATAAGGCCTACTGGTTAACTTAAATCGATTTTATGTGGTACAACCTCGCTATTATCCTGTCTCCAGCGCTCAAATTAACAAGACAGTGTAAATAACAGTACATCCCGTCAAAAGGACATCTCTACCAATAAAATCCACATCCAGAGAAATTACGAAACGATACATAAAGAGGTCACAGGGTGTCAGAAGGAAAGACAGTTACAGGCACATTTTCCATTTACATCGATATAAAAATATGCAGAGGGGACGTGGACCGTCTCCACAAAACGTTAGTATAAAAGTCAAACTGTACTCAAAGAACACAGTCAGCCCAAAAACAAACAACAACTACAATGTTAATAAGCAAGGCATGTGATAACACAAACAGCATTCATTTTGCCTATTTGAATGATGAATTCTCAAGTTCTGTTTATTAATTTTGTTCCTTTTGTTTGTTCTGTTTATTTCATTTTCTATTATATTTAAGTACTACTTCATCTTATCATGTTTGCTAAGAATTATTCTAGTATCACTTCGTAAACGTAGCTTTTGCTTTTTTTATACTTCCAGCTTGTATATTGTAAACGTATCGACTAACTACTGTTTATTATGCCATCAACTGTGTACAATTAATTCCATACATAGGAGAAAAACATCATAAGTATTTTACTTTCGTTCTAATCCTTTTTCTGCTATTGTGTACTGATTCCATGTTGTAATAATAATAAGAAATAAAATATGTTTAAACCAACACAAACAGAGAGACAATAGGGCTACCGCCTTGGTAGAATGTGTAATGTATGAATGTATGAATGGTAGAATGTTTAATGTATGTCTAGCTTCAAATGTTGATTGACGTACATCTCACGTCATTTATGTTTTGACTTGAAATGCACCACGTTGCGGTATACAATATGTTGGACCGATCTTTAAAAGTTCGATTTCGTGAACATAAATATAATGCAGTTAATACTAAAAAGTTAAAAAATTACAATTTTGAACGGTTGAATATATAATTTATGATAATGATGCTACTAAAAGCTTTAAAATAAAAGCTAGACATATGGCAAAACTTAAGTGGATGACAAATTTGCAGACACCATATCCGCTCGGCCTTAATGACAATATTTATCAACAAGGAAATATTTCAAAAGATCCTAATATTGACATTTTTTCTATATTTTCTATGCAAACTCGTAACTCTAGGTCCCATGATCGTAGGCGTAATGGTAACATCAAACGTAACTCGCGAGTAATCATTTCAGTCGCTGATTTACATACTATACTCAGCAAAAATAAAAAGTATCCAATTTGTTTTCCTGCAAAATCTAAGACTGTAAGAAAGAACTAACAATTGTAGCATGATTTTCTTTTAAGAACATCTTTGTTTGATGTTCACACAAATTTTCATCTAAATATACCTTATAATTAAAAATAAATCGAAGTTTAAAAACATAGGTGTGAAAAATGAAGTTAACAAAACTGAACGAATGTAATGATTACCAACAATAGCACAGATTTAGCAGTCTAAGTTCATTCAAATACACAGAAAAACCTCGCTAATATGTCATGTGTCCACCGTTACACCGAATATACTCAATAATGCGACGTCGCATGCTTCTGACGTAATTAATCAACATTTCGCTATGCTCCAGCAGTTCCTGTCATCACTGGTAATTTTGATATTGTTGATAAACGTATTCGGCCTTTCTCTCTTTCTACTTGGAAAAAGTCAATTTTTAAAATTATAGATACACGTATTAGCTTTCATAATGCTTACTCCTCTTTACTTCCTCCGAGACCTAGGTTTTCCTTTCGTAATTTAAAATCGGGAATTCAAGAATTTCATAATAAAATTGTTTTAGTTCCTGGATAAAGCAGCTAATAATGGAATTATTGTTTGACGCCTGCATTACGTCAATGTTTTATCTCTGGAACTCGGAACACTAGTTCGTATACTCCAGTTCAATATACTCAGGATGATGTTGTTTCCACACATATCAATCAGTGCACTACTTTCAAGGCTGGGATAGACATGAAGCAGAACAAACTGCCAACAATGAACTGGATTCCTAATTCACATAATAATCCATATAAGGCCAGCATTTTTCGAATTCTAGTGCCTGCACCACCACAAACATCTCCAAACTTTTAACTTCTTGTCTGACTGCAGTTAAAGATTACGTTAAACAATATTGTGCCAAAACTTATGAAAACTCTGGGATTAATTTATTTTGGTCTATTAAAAATTCAGGAGACGTTCTTGATAAAATGTGCATTAAACGTCAAGTTTCATCTATAAGCACTTATGACTTCTCTACACTATATACAACCTTACCACATCACCTTATCAAAGACAAGCTTATTTCTCTTATTCGAAAAAACATTCGCTAGAGAAAAAACTATATATTGGCCTGTAATAATATTTTTTACTAAGGCAGTAAGTAATATGTGGACTTGCCAAGAAGTTTGTGAAGCACTAATCTTTCTATTGGATAATATTTTCGACAGGTATGGAAATACCGTTTATAGACAAATTGTTGGTATCCCTATGGATACGAACTGTGCACCCCTTGTCGCAGATTTGTTTTTATATTGCTATGAAAAAGATTTCATTTTGAATCTTTCACTAGATGCCGAGGCAGATGTTATTGAAGACTTTAATGACAACTCTCGGTATCTGGATGACATATTGAATATTGACAACCCTTTCTTTTCTACAATAGTTAATAATATATATCTTAAAGAACTTCCACTTAACAAAGCGAATATTTCTGATACTAACGTTTCTTTTCTCGATTTACATCTCTCCATTGAAAATGGTGGAATAATTAGCAAAATATATGACAAGGGAGATGATTTTATTTTTGATATTTAGATGGGGATGTTCAACGAGCAACTATTTATGGGGTCTATGTGTCTCGACTTATTCGTTTTCTAGAGCTTGTACTCGAGTTAAGGACTTTAATATTCGTAATCTTTGTAAAATTAAAATGCTAATCCATCAGGGCACCGTTACCATCAACTTCGTTAAACCTTTGCAACATTTTATTATCGTAACCCTGATCTTCTTTCCAAATATAAAAGTAAGAACTCTTCTGCGACAAGGACTATCACAACCTGACTTATATGGTGTCGATATTTACAAACTTCGTAAGATCCTTGGTCATGTTCACGTTCATTCTATCTTTGTTAAACTTGTTAAAAGGTTTATCAAAAATAGGTTATGACCCTATCATTTTGCAACGCACTGTATGCTTGGTGGTGGACACATTTACAGTTCGCCACTATGCTTTCCTATTTAATTGTACGATGACCGGACAGGCTGTGGACCCTATGATGACGTCTACCTAAAGCCCAAAAGGACGGTGACGTTTGAAGTATGACCGGACAGGCTGTGGACCCTATGATGACGCCTACCTAAAGCCCATTGGTACGGTGGCGTTTGATGTTTGTCCATGATCTTTCTTGTCGTGCCCTTAATGGTTTATTCTCTTACTGCTCTGGCTTCTGCCAAGTCATGGAGTACCTTCATTGTGGCTTTCTAGGCTATTTTGTTTTTGTATTATATTTACTCGAGCATATTTGTGTTTTACTTATATTGCCTATTGATGCTGCCTTGTTGGTTAGAGATTAGATCAAGGCGGGGATTTTTTTATTTACACTGTCCTGTTTTAATGGGATGACAGTAGGGTAAGTGTGATGTTTGGTGTACCCTAGAACCGGTTTAAACCCCACTGTGGCCTACTTTGCCACTGACCGTTCCAAGGCGGTAGCCCTATTGTCAACCCTTTTGTGTTTGTGATGTCGTTTGCATTTATTATTGCTTTTGCCTTCTTGTTTGTCTGTTTGCTGTTTGTTTCTGTGTTTTGTGGTTGACTGTCCTCCTTGAATGCTACTTTCTCTGTCCGATCTTTTTATATTTCTTTTGTCTGCAATCTTGTCTTGTCGTGCATCGTGAAAACACCTCATTGAAGTTTCTATGTTCCCCGTTATATGCATACCATCTTTGGGATGGCTCAAATTTCTGTACTATTGGCATTTTAAATAATGAGTTTTGCTCAATCCGGGGCTAGATGGCGTGAACGGTAGCAAGCACTTTTCACTACCGTTCATGAACAGTCTCAATCAAACCGAGACTGCAATAATTTTTGTATTTATCGTGTTCGATGATTTCCAGATTTCTCCTGTCATACTTTTTTGTTCTCTTGTTTGCTCTGGCTTCTGCCAAGTCATTGAGTACCTCCTGTGTGGCTTTCTAGGCTTTTTTTTTTGTATTTATATTTACACGAGCTTTTTTGTGTTTTACTTATATTGCCTATTAATGCTGCCTTGTTGGTTAGAGAATAGGGCGGAGATTATTTTATTTACGCTGTCCCGTTTTATTGGGATGACAGTAGTGTAAGTGTGGCGTTAGGTGCACCCTAGAACATGGTTTAAACCCCCAGCTGTTTGCCACTGACCGTTCCAAGGCGGTAGCCTTTTATTTATCTTTAAAATTGTTCTCTGTTTCTCTGTGTGTGTTTTGGTTGACTGTCGTCCTTGAATGCTACTTTTCCTCTTCGATTTCTATATCTGATTGGAATGGTCAGTCGCAAAAATGCCGCTGGGAGTTTAAGCCAGGTTCTAAAGTGCACCAAACCTCACATTTTACCCTATTGTCATCTTAATAAAACGGTACAGTGTAAATTAAAGTAAGTTGTATTTCACGACACTACACAATCCGCATACTTATTGTACTTACATTCAGCAGACTAAGGGTTACAGTATTTATTCAATATCTTGTTCTTTCATTGTTTAGGTATTTTTCCTGGGGGATGCATTTCTAGACGCATATTGTGTTGCTGCATAAAGAAGAAAGTAAAGAAAGTAAAGAAAGAAATCGAAAAGGAAATCGAGAAGGAAATCAAGAAGGAAATTTAAAAAGAAAAAGAAGACATAGGGACCAGCCAATAGAACAGTATTTCTGAGAGAATAAAATCAAGGAGGAAGTATGAACATCCACGAACTTAGCTGGATTTCCTTTGTTAAACATCGTATGTCTATGATGTCATTATAATATAATAATTTTCTTGTCGTGTATTGACTGTATTATAGTGTATGTTTTAGTGTATTACGAGATTTTTATGATAATACAGTCAAATAGTAATACAAGGACGACATTATTTATTCATCTTATTTTCTAACAATTATAACAAAAACATAAACACTACCTAAAAACGATAAAGTTGTTTTTAAAGAGTTTTATTTAAACTGCCGTGTATTTTAGTGTTTTCTGTTTCGTATTTGTTATTTTCTTGTTTGTGTACCCCTGATGAAGGCGTAAAGCCGAAAGCGCTTGGGTTTTTATAAACTGGAGCACTGTATAAATGTTTTTTTCCCCATCTATATATATATATATAATTATGAAAGAATATTGCATAAGACGTTGGTGTACCGTTCATTTATTTTTTTAATATGTTGTCTGAAGATGACAAAAAATCAACGTTGCAGATGTTTCTTACGTAAGTACTCGTTAATACAGTTAAATAAAGAGCGCTATGAACATAAATAACGCGATGATATAGCATCATCGCGTTATTTATGTTCATAGTGCAATGATGATTCAGCTCGTCCTCAGCGAATAATGAATGTTTTATGGTGTCTTTAGTGATTCTTGACGATCAGAATTATTAATATGTCACCAGTGAAGGTTGATTATCTGATTTCGACAAAAATAGCCTAGTTGTCAAGTTATATCTAAATATATTGTCACTGTCATCCTTTAGATAATTAAACCAATATTAAATATCTCTCTTATGTGTTCATGGTTATAATATGTGCTGAAATATAATACAATCGAATAATGAAGTTTATTTATTTCAAGTATATATCATTTTAATTTTTCTAACCTCTTATATATGTGCGTATTATATATCTATAAAATTTCTGACGACTTACTTATATTTTTAATATTAAAAACATTCGGGCTATTTAAACGTTATATCATTTAATTATCTAATTTTCTATATTAGGACAATTTGTAACTCTGTAATTGAAGATATAAGTAGCTCAAACAATTGAAATTATAAATTTTGTTTATGTAAGTAGTTCTTATAAGTGCAGTTATATATTATTTTCATATGAATAACTCTAATAAATGATGTTATATATTATTTGATATAAATAGCTCTGATAAGTGCAGTTATATATTATTTTTATATAAATATCTCTAATTAGTGCAGTTATATATTATTTTTTATATAAGTTGCTTTCTAAGATCGTCATACACGTTCAACGGAAATCTTTCACTTTGTTATCCACCTATTGGTTCATGGACATCGAGCGTTCAAAACGTGGACACATACAGAGTAAGTAATGTTGTTTTCATTTTACCATTTTGAAATGTGATACAGCCAGCTCTTATTTTCATACGGATGGCTTTCATTCAGTTCTTTCTTAAATAGTTATGTTTAATTCAGCCCTATGTTGTTGTTTTTCTGCTCTCGCCGGAAGACAGATACTGGCATCCGTCCGGTATTTTGTGACTAATAGTTTTAAACATGATCTACCAGAAAACAACAAATATTGAGACAGTTATTTCACCCTTCTTGTATGTATTGGTACGGTATATTGGTTCTAAAGCTATTAAAATAATCTATATACACAAGTTTAACAGGCACAAACTAAAAGTATGTAGTATACACTAGTTAAACAAATGAATTTGTTTCTCTTTTTGTAGTTTTAGCTTCAATGCCCAGGTGACAATGCTTCAAGAGAACAGCTAATATTTTATTATTACCACAGCATGTATACTTGTGAAGAAATCCGTGGATTTTTTATGCTAAAACACAATATAATAATCAGTAAGACAGGCTTGCGGAAACTCATTCGTCGTCTTGGATTGCGGAGGAAGAACTTAGAATCTCCAGTTTCAGAAATCGTAGAAAAGGTTTGGATTTACATGCAAATGGATTTTCTTATGCTGGTTAAGAAACCGTCAGACGTCTTTAGGTTGAAATAGACCCCGCAACGACACGATAGAGCTCTCTAGACATTTTAGTGTAACATAACCACAGATGGGATACGCGGATGAGTTTTTTGCTCGCGTTTTGCATTACAGTGAAATTTCGCGAGAACAATTTATGTTGCCCGAGTCACCAATGGATTCACTTATCATGTATGCTGTCATAAAAGAACTGTTAGACGCCTGAGTAGACATGTTGAATTCTCACGAAAAACGAGTTTCGAAACTTGCGTAGAACAATAATAGCCAGTCAGTTATATTGAAAGTTAGGTGTATTTTTTAACATAATTTGAACAATATTTGTTCTGATATAGTTCGACTACCTTTGTCGAATCCTAGATAGGAACCATGTCCAGATAAATATGGAAACTTGTTAAAATACATTTTGATAAATACAGACAAATACAGAAACGTGTGCAAAGCATAAAGCATTATGTCTTTGCTATACAATGGATTATCTTGAACCAATTAACAGCATGGTGTTGAGCATGACAGAAAAATAAATGTGTAACTACTTATAATGAGATAAATAATATAAGGATCATTGAACATCGAGACATGTTCTGACATGATAAGAAAATTCCGAAAACTGGTTCTATATTTTATTAATTTGTCCGTTGTATTACAAATAAAAGCTAAACAATTTCATCTTGCATATATTAGCATGCAGATATGCGCTATCCTGCCTAATAAAGGGATGAGCTAATAAAATTTGCTTTTGGCACTAATAAAACAAAAGCAATGCAGAATTCCTCGACATTTATAGTATGTGGCGTCAGTATGTAACGTCATGTAGGAAAAAATATGGCGGCGACGACGTCGAACGTAACATTTTACTTTAAAAAATCATTAACCTATACAAAAAACCTATATCTGCATGATAAAAATAATATATGACATTACCTTTTACTATCAAGTTTATTAGGCTCGGCACGAAAACGTTGAATAGCTCGGCAGAGTCTATCTGTTCTTCGTTTTCTAAGCCTGGCGCAATAAACTTGATAGTAAAATGCACTGGCATAATGTTCGCTATATCTTAACATAACTTAATGATTAATAAAACCTTAAAAAAATATATTTTTAAGTACTACTTTGTGTCATTTCGCATGCTATTTCATTTTGGTATTGGATATGTATAAATAAAAAATATTCTTATTTGAAAGCTATTACGCAGGTGTAGCTTTGAATTCCTTTCTTTGTTGGACTGTATATTGTTCTAGCCCTACTGGGCATATATAAATAAATATTGTTAAGGTGATCCCTTGGAAGCAACAAGCAAAAACAAGAGAGAAAAGCAGTATAAGATCAGCAGAGCTTATGCCGTGGTGCATCTTCTGTACCCGTCTGTAAATCTGCCTGTCAACTTTGTGTTGCGGTGACGAGACTCTGAAACTACTTGATGGATTTGCATGCAACTACACAGACGTTTTGATGTCTAGAAGGCATTTTGTAAAATAGCTGGTTCACCTGATATTCCAGTTGGACACCACTGCTTAAAACATAATTTAAAAACACAATTGCATAAAGTTCTCACTATACGTGGTATTGATATGAAACATTTACCAAAATGACTGGACATGTATCATGACTCCTGTTGGGGACATGTATCATTATTGCTAGTGGGGACATGTATCATCACACCTAGTGGGGACATGTATCATCACTCCTAGTTGGGGCTTGTATCATCACTCATAGTGGAGACATGAATCATCACACCTAGTAGAGGCTACATGTATCATCATTCCTAATGGGGACATGTGTCATCATTTGTAGTGGGGACATGCATTATCACACCTACTAATTGAGACATGTATCATCACACCGAGTAGTGGGGACATGTATCATCAAACCTAGTTGGGACATTATCATCACTCCTAGTTGAGACATGTATCATTACTCCTAGTAGTGGGGACGTGTATCATCACATATAGTGGGGACATGCATCATCACTCCTAGTAGTGGGAACATGTATCATCACACCTAGTAGTGGGGACATGCATCATCACACCTAGTAGTGGGGACATGCATCATCACTCCTAGTAGTGGGGACATGCATCACACCTAGTAGTGGGGACATGCATCATCACTCCTAGTATTGGGGACATGTATTATCACACCTAGTAGTGGGGACATGCATCACACCTAGTAGTGGGGACATGCATCACACCTAGTAGTGGGGACATGCATCACACCTAGTAGTGGGGACATGCATCATCACTCCTAGTAGAAACATATATCATCACATCAAATAGTGGGGACATGTATCATCACACCTAGTAGTGGGGACATGTATCTTCTCATATAGTGGGGACATGTATCATCACACCTAGTAGTGGAGACATGTATAATTACACCTAGTAGTGGGGACATGTATCGTCACACCTAGTAGTGCGGACATGTATCATCTCACCAAGTAGTGGGGACATGTATCATCGAACCTCGTAGTGGGGACATGTATCATCAAACCTAGTTGGGACATTATCATCACTCCTAGTTGAGACATGTATCATTACTCCTAGTAGTGGGGACGAGTATCATCACATATAGTGGGGACATGCATAATCATTCCTAGTAGTTGGGAAATGTATCATCACACCCAGTAGTTTGGACATGCATCACACCTAGTAGTGGGGACATGCATCATCACTCCTAGTAGTGGGGACATGTATCATCACATCAAATAGTGGGGACATGTATCATCAAACCTAGTAGTGGGGAAATGTATCATCTCATATAGTGGGGACATGTATCACATCTAGTAGTGGAGACATGTATAATTACACCTAGTAGTGGGGACATGTATCATCACACCTAGTAGTACGGTCATGTATCATCTCACCAAGTAGTGGGGACATGTATCATTACACCTAGTAGTGGGGACATGTATAATCACACCTAGTAGTGAGGACATGTATCATCACACCTAGTAGTGGGGACACGTATCATCACACCAAGTAGTGGGGACATGTATCATCATACCTAGTAGTTGGGACATGTATCATCACTCCTAGTCGTCACATGTATCATTACTCCTAGTAGTGGGGACGTGTATCATCACATATAGTGGGGACATGCATCATCACTCCTAGTAATGGGGACATGTATCATCACACCTAGTAGTGGGGACATGCATCATCACTTCTAGTGGGGACATGTATCATCACTCCTAGTAGAAACATGTATCATCACATCAAATAGTGGGGACATGTATCATCACACCTAGTAGTTAACGTGCCTTTAACTAGACGTTATTCATTTTCGTGACGTCATCGCTCTAACGTCGTTACACAATACACTTACGATTATTTCAGACTTTTACACACAGTGAAAAGCGCTGGAAAGCGATAGGAAGGAAACAATCGGCGGTTTCCGAAACGAATCGGCAACGTTATCGTCGCCATTTTGTTTTTGTGTATTGGAGATGGGGTACCTACGGTGAATTCGTCCTATGTTCACGTCGCGGGCTCATGTCTACGGCGCATTGACCAAAGCAATTCTGCGAAATTTCTTTGCAGTATGACAAGTATCATTACACCTAGAGTGGACATGTATCATCACTCCTAATTGAGACATGTATCATCATTCCTAGTGGGGACATGTACCATCACACCTAGTGGGGACATATATCATAACTTCTAATTGACACATGTATCATCCCACCTAGTGGAGTCATGTATCATCACCCCTAATTAAGATATGTATCATTACACTTAGTAGTTTGGACATATATATCATCACACCTAGTAGTCGGGACATGTAGCATCACTCCTAGATGGGACATGTATCATAACTCCTAAATGAGACATGTATCATCACCCCTATTAGTTGAGACAGGTATCATCGCACCTAGTGGGTACATGTCCCATCGCACCTAGTGGGAACATACATTGTCACAGCTAGTGTGGACATGTATCATCCATGGGCGGATTTAGTGGGGGGGGGGGGGGGGGGGGCGGAAGCGGCGTACGCCCCCCCTCAAATCGACCAAGGTAATTTTTTTTTAAAAACAGTCGAAACACTTTAATCCACATATTGACTAAATATGTGACAATTAGAGTCGGTTAATTTGATCAAATATCAACTGCAGTTCGCTGATTAGTTCAATTTTCGCTCATTAGTTTCATTTTCGCTGGTTTTGTATGTCCATGTTACTGTAGATAATATATCAAACAATTTAGATGCACGCCCTCAGTATAAAAAAAATTCTCGCTCGCTCGACGCATAATGGCTAATGAGTGGTTTAATTAACACATTGTTAAATCCTTTTATTTTAAAACGGACTTTTTTATTCAAACATGTATGTCCATGTTACTGTAGATAATATATCAAACAATTTCGATGCACGCCCTCAGTATAAAAAAAATTCTCGCTCGCTCGACGCATAATGGCTAATGAGTGGTTTAATTAACACATTGTTAAATCCGTTTATTTGAAAACGGACTTTTTTATTCATAATATATTTCTTTATTAAAGTCTCATCATGGTTTACAATAAATACAAACAGAAATAAAACATCGTAAACATTATAAGATAGCCATGCCATTCTAATTAATACATGTATGTCCATGTTATTGTAGATAAAATATCAAACAATTTCGTTGCGCGCCGTCAGAATAAAAAAAATTCTCGCTCGCTTGACGCATAATGGCTAATGAGTGGTTTAATTAACACATTGTTAAATTATGTCATTGGAAAACGGACTTTTGTTATTCATACGTGTATGTCCATGTTACTGTAGATAAAATATCAAACAATTTAGATGGACGCCCTCAGTATAATTTTTTTTCTCGCTCGCTTCGCTCGCTCGACGCATAATGGCTAATAAGTGGTTTAATTAACACAATGTTAATTCTTTTTATTTGAAAACGGACTTTTTTACCCTATAAATGCACTACCGCGAACGTTTTATGAGGCTAAAGACGGACCCGAAAATTGACCAAAATATTACGCCCCCCCCCCCACCTAAGCTGAAATCCTGGATCCGCCCCTGTCATCACTCATAGTGGGGACATGTATCATCAGACCAAGTAATGGGGGCATGTATCATCACACCTAGTAGTGGGGACATGTATCATCACTCATTCTAGGTGTGATGATACATGTCCCCACTAGGCGTGATGATGTCCCCACTAGGAGTGATGATACATGTCAAAACTACTACGTGTGATGATACAGGTCCCCAATAGTAGTGATGATACATGTCCCAACTAGGAGTGATGATACATGACCCACTAGGTGTGATGATACATGTCCCAACTAGGAGTGATGATACATTACCCACTAGGTGTGATGACACATGTCCACACTACTAGGAGTGATGATACATGTCTCCACTAGGTGTGATGATACATGTCCCCTCTACGTGTGACGATACATGTCCCCACTAGGAGTGATGATACATTTCCTCACTAAGTGTGATGATACATGTAACCATGTGATGATGCATGGCTCAACTACTAGGTATGATGATACAAATCCCCACTAGGTGTGATGATACATGTCTCCACTACTAGGTGTGATGATACATGTCCCCACCATGAGTGATATTGCATGCCCCCACTAGGAATGATGATTCCTGACCCCTCTAGGAGTGATGATACATGTCCCAACTACTAGGAGTGATGATACATGTCCCCACTAGGAGTAATAATACATGTCCCGACTACGTGTGACGATACATGTCTCCACTAGGAGTGATGCTATATGTCCCCATTTCTAGGAGTGATGACATATGTCCCCATTTCTAGGAGTGATGATGCATGTCCCAATTTCTAGGAGTGATGATATGATGCATGTCCCCATTTCTAGGAGTGATGATATATGTCCCCGCTAGGAGTGATGATACATTTCCCCACTACTAGGAGTGATGATAACTGTCCCCACTAGGAGTGATGATACATTTGACCACTACTAGGAGTGATGATACATGTCCCCACTAGGTGTGACGATACATGTCCCAACTAGGAGTGATGATATATTTCCCCACTACTAGGAGTGATGATACATTTTCCCCACTACTAGGAGAAATGATACATATCCCGACTAAAAGGAGTGACGATACATGTCCCCACTAGGAGTGATGATATATTTCCACACTTCTAGAAGTGATGATACATTGCCCCCAATACTAGGAGAAATGATACATTACCCCACTACTAGGAGTGATGATACATTTCCCCACTACTAGGAGTGATGATACCTGTCCCCATTAGGAGTGACGATACATGTCCCCACTAGGAGTGATGATACATTTCCCAATTACTAGGGTGATGATACATTTCCCCACTACTAGGAGTGATGATACATGTCCCCACTAGTTGTGACTATACATGCCACCAATAGGTGTGACGATACATGTCCCCACTAGGAGTCTTGATACAGTTCCCCACTACTAGGAGTGATGATACATTTCCCCACTACTAGAAGTGTGATACATTGCTCCACTACTAGGAGTGATGATACATTTCCCCACTACTGGCAGAGATGATACATGTCATCACAATGTGTGACGATACGTTTCCTCACTAGGAGTGATGATACATGTTCCCACTAGGTGTGATGATACATGTCCCGACTAGAAGTAATGATACATGTCCCCACTTTGAGTGATGATACATGTCCCCACTTGGAGTGACGATACACTTCTAGGAGTGGGTCCTTCTGGAATATCAGGTGAACCATGTTGTTTACGAAATGCCAACTAGACATTAATTATTTGCAGAGCCTGGTCACCACAAAACACAATTTACGGGCAGACAGACAGACGGTGACCGACGACGATCCACGAAATAAGCTTCGTTGATCTTCTACTGCTTATATATGAGCTAGAGCTATAAACAGTCCAAAAAAGAAAGGATCCTGCGTAATAACGTTCAAATTATGATAGTATTTTTATTTATACATATATCCAATACAAAAATTAAAAAGCATGCGAAATGACAAAAGTAGTTCTTAGAATTTCATTCACATTATCTTTTTCAATATTGTCATCTTTTTTAAAGATTTTATTTATCAATAAATTATGTTAAGATATAGCGAATATTATACCAGTGCCTTTTACTATCAAGTTAATTAGGCGGCCGAGGCTTCGCAAACGAAGTATAGCGAGACTCTGCCGATCTTTTCAGCTTTTTCGTGCCGAGCCTAATAATCTTGATAGCAAAGGTAATACCATAATATTATTTTTATCATGCAGATGTAGGTTTTCTGTATAGTTTAGTGTTGTTTTTTAAGTAAAATAGTGCGTTTGACGCGACGCCGTCATATTTTTTCCTTCACGACGTTACATTCTGACTTGACATAAAAATACGTACTATAAATGCCGAGGAATTCATTGACCTGATGGAATCTGACAGTTCTATGTATGTAAGTAAACCTTCACATATGTTTGCATCCTGGTCATTTAATGCGTTTTCCAAATTTGTTTCATTTAGATAATTATGTGTATCAGTATCATATGTATTTTTTTAGCTATACAGTTCTTTAAAAATCTCTGATCTATCAGATATGCGCAAACCATTTATGTTTAACGGGTTTATCACTTTTCTTGTTTGCCTTGAATTTTCTAAACCCAAAAAGTATTTGTTATTTTTCTCTCCTTTTTCTAACCATTCAACTCTAGATCTTATCTGCGCTCCTTTTTATTTATTTTCATATATAAGTTCTATTTCTGCTTCCAGCTCCGTCTTTTCTTTTTTAAAATTTTCATTCAGTATTTGTTTATTATCCTCTAATTTATTTATTGTGCTCAGTCTATTTGCTAATATTTCGAGGACCATTTTGGGTTGTTTTGCTTTTTGTTTTGCATATATTATTGATTGCTCCTTAATTTCAATTTTGCAAATTTCCCACAAAAGTTGATCACCTATGACTGCGCGATTATATTCTGTAGAGCAAGCATTGATTGTTTCTTTTATGATATTTTAATATTCGTCATCAATAAGTAGCGAACTGTTTAGTTTCCAATAACCTGGTCCTTTATCATTTGATTTTGTTAATTTTAGTGAAACTGCTAAATGATCTGTATATTTTATTTGAGCTGGTCTAATGTCACTAGAATTTACAGCTGGTCTTATGTTTCCATCCATGAGCCAAAATTCTATTCTACTTTTCCCTTCACCGTTTTTCCTTTTCCACGTAAATTGAGATTTACTATTATGTAATTGTCTTCAAATATCTATTAAGCCATTATCTTTTTTTAATTTTGTTAAATGATGTTTTTTTGTCTTTTCCTGTTTTAACTGTACTTATTCTATCAATGTTTTTAAATGTTTCATTAAAGACTCCCCCTAATATGTTTATACCCATTGCCTTTTCTTGTATTAAATTATTAAGTAATCCAAAGAAAGAGTTTCTTTCTCTTTGGTCGTTGTTTGCATAAACATTTACAAGAGTATATATGGTTCTATCTAATTGAATATTTAATATGATATGTCTACAATTAGTATCTATGCAACTGTCTATAATATCATAATTTAAGTTTTTATTAATAAATATTGAGCACCCACTGCTATTACTTGTTCCATATGAACTAAATATAATCCACCCATTGAGTTATTGTGTTATTATGTTTACGGTTTCCTTCGTAAAGTGCGTTTCTTGTAAAAACAATATATTAGCTTTTTGCTGTTTTGCCCATAAGTTTAGCCTTAACCGTTTATTTCTATCTCCTAATCCATGTACATTTAAAGATAATAAGTGCACAAATTGTCCCTTACTTGATTTGATCATTTATTAATATAAAAAAAATAATAATATGTGTTTTCTGACAAATACGCAGCATTTATAGATTTACCGAAATAAATCTTGCGCGTACAAACACCGATCTTCACTTCGTCCACAATTAATTGTATGCTATTGATCAATGTAATAAACTCAGGTAAAAAAAACACACCTGTTTACCTTGACACGCAGCCATGCATATACGGTAATTTACTTACATTGATATTGTTTACTTGTAATTAACACTATGTGTTGTAACTCACAGTATTTACATTAACACTATTTGTGAAAATGCACTTTAAAAGCATATGTTATGCATTTGTATTAACAATGTTTAGATAAATCCGAGATGGATTCATCTGAATATCGATACTGTTCAAAGTCTTTAAAATAATAGAATACATTTATACATGAGTGCAATTAATATCAAATATAGCACTTTTCAGATGCATCCGAAATGGGTTTATCTGAATACTGATTCATGCATGCATGTGTGCAATGCACATTTTTTTTAAAGTTCATACATGAAACGGTATAAATATTTCCGCGTACTGGTAACACTGGTAACCTATATTTTGCATTTATATATTCTTTTATTGAAGGTCTAATGGTAACTATCTTTATATAATTATCACTTTCCTTATCTAAATATATTATAGTTGTATTGTGTCCGTAAATCATTCTCATTAGCCGTAGCCAGTCGATTGTTTGTTTCCGTATTGATTTAAGATCACATAGTCCTTGTGATATAAGTGTCACTGTCCGGGTCATCTGAATCGTATGTACACTGCTTTGTGGCGTCATCGTTTAACCTTTCCGGCGGCGTCGGGGGCGATCTGACAATTGAACGTTGCCATCAATTATTTGCTGACCTGGTGGCACGTTTTGTTTATTTTTTTGTTTGTGTGCGTTAGGCTTGCGCTGATTTCCTACACGTCTTGCCTCGAGAGGCACACTGGGGGCAATTAATGTTTCAACTTTGTCAGTCGATTCCTCGTATTCTATTTATCCTGTTTCTTACGTCATTCCGTTTGTCGGAGTCGCTACAGGGTTGAGACTCTGTGGGCAGTCTCCTTTCCTGTGACCTGACTGTAAGCAGTTTAGACACTTAAAATCGTTCATGCAGTCTTTGAATTTGTATCCTGGATCTAGACATTTAGAACACGTTTGCTCTTTTTGTATGTCCGTTTGACCTGGATAGTATATGGTGGGTTTAAATTTACCAAACATCATTTTGTCGCGGTAGAGGCTCCTTGAGGGTAAGGGATTTTAAAATAACAATCCTGTCGCCTGTACTGCAGTTTGTAAGTCTGCCATTCACGCCTAGTTTTTCCCGTTCAACTTTACCCATGCATTGAAGACTTTTAAGAATAAATGCCCTTTCAATTATTCCGTCCTCGACCGAGAGAGGGATGTCTTTAATGCGCACCCTCGTTGCTGGCTCGCCATCAAAGCGCAGCGGGTTTGTTTTCAAAAAGATCTATAACACTGCCTTACGCTTTATACAGTTCCGCATGTTTTAGCCATTCAGTTGGACTGGGTCGTCTTTCATCGAAAATGGCCGTCTCTCTAAAGAAAACAAGTGGGACGCCGCCATCTTGAAAATTCAAATGTTCACTTACTAAATTTGAATAAATCTCCCCAATAGTCCGTTATAATCACTGAGTGTTTTTGTTCAGATGAATAAGTATGAGTTCATTTATCAATTTATTCACTATCTAACACTTTATGTCGCTTTTTACAATCAAAAACGAATATTTTTGTAGAACTACCTCGCACTTGTTACCGTAGTCGTAAGTACCGGAAGTCATATATTTATATATATTGAACATATTTTAAAAGTTGCATTAAACTTATGTAAATGCATTCACCGTCATTGATTCTTTCCTGAGTTAGCCCCAATCACTAGTGTCATCTTGCGACAACTGGTGTCAGGAATGGGATTTCGGGCGACTACGGAGGGAAAGAATCAATAAGCGATCTTTATTATTATATACTAAATCTCTACTTATCATTTTCGAAAAGTATACCAATCTCTGACCCATCAAGGCGACTGGAGAGAATCACGACCACGACTTTGAAGAACAAGGGCAAGACAAGTCAAGCAATGACGAGGGTATGGTGAGTCCAAACTGTTGTTTTGTACGTTCTTTCCTTGGCACGAGGTCGCATTTGACTACACGATTGGATCTGAGGCACGTTTTGCTCCATAAATCGGGTGATTGTTTTTACCTCCCTTGATTATAATAATAGTATCCAGTGAGACTGACGAACAACACGTTCTACGCATTTTTGTGACACTCGAGTATAATTACATTGACGGGAGAAGTAAATATACATGTGCACGCTATACACATTTCTATGATTGTTTAATGTTTATCTCCAATATCAAATATAAATATTTCATGTAGTGTAGATGTTTTGTGGAAGCTAGGGACTATTTATACATAAGCATTAGTAGTTAGCGCTAGTACAAATGTGTATGTAACTTGTCCTATGATGATCCCTGGTATATACTGAGGACACAGTGACTTACCATTAGTAGTTAGTAGTGTAGAATCATTAGTGACTTGTGTGTTGTAATTATTGCAGTTAGTATTCCACAATGTCTATAAACATGACGTCCATAAAGGAACTTATGGGGATGGGTAAGGAGTTAGGTTATGCTGGAGAGGAGCTTAGAACCTTTGTTAAAGACGAACAGGCTAGGGAAAGGGTATTTATACTTAATGAAAGAGATGCTGAGAAAGATAGGTTAGAATTAGAAAGTAGATTAGCTAAAGAGAAGCGAGATGCTGATAAAGAGAAGCTAGAAGTGAAAAGTAGATTAGCTAAAGAGAAGCCAGAATTAGAAAGTAGATTAGCTACAGAGAAGCTAGAATTAGAAAGTAGATCAGCAAGGGAGAAGCAAGAGTCGGATAAGGAGAAGCTAGAATTAGAAAGTAGATTAGCAAGGGAGAAGCCAGAGTCGGATAAGGAGAAGCTAGAATTAGAAAGCAGATTAGGAAGGGATAAGCAAGAGTCAGATAAAGAGCAAATATAATTAGCAAGGCAGTTAGAACGGGATAGGTTTGAGACGGACGACAGACTACCTAAGGCTAAGATGGATATGGAGGTGATTAAAGCAGCTGACAAAGATAACATGGACAGTCACTTGTCAAGGTTTGAACGTTATGCTGAGTTACAGGAATGGTCTAAGGATAAGTGGGTAGTTCATTTAAGTGCATTATTGGGAGGCAATGCCTTAGATGTATTTTCTAGATTACCTAGTTTAGATTCTTTTGACTATGACAAGTTAAAGGATGCTCTGCTAAAGATATTTGAATTAACTGAAGAAGGTTTTAGAAAGCGGTTTAGAGCTTGTTTGCCTGAGAAAGGCGAGTCATTTATTCAGTTCATTAGTAGGTCTAGAAATTACTTAGATAGGTGGTTAGAGTTAGGGAAGGTAGCGCAGACTTATCAAGGCCTCATATATTTCTTGTTGCGGGACCAGCTATTCAATGTCTGTAGTAGAGATCTGTTCTTATTTCTAAAAGAAAGGAAATTTGCTAGTGTAGAAGAAATGGCAACACAAGCAGATCAGTTTGCCGAGGCTAGAGGTGGAGCTCATAATGTAGTATGAAAGACAGAACGTTTACAGATAGGCAAGGGGACGACCATAGCAATAAGCAGAAAGTACAGAGTGGTAATCATAGAGGCGGAGGTAGTTCGATGGGTGCTAGAGGTAGCAATAGTGGTAACAACCTAGGTAGACCTTTTATTCGTTGTCGTCACTGTAATGGGGTCGGTGAGCGTCTCCGCTGGTGTAGAGAATTGGAGTGAAAAATAGTTAAGCAGAGAACACTGTAGGTAGTCAGAAACAAGGTTTTAACAATCCATGGAGTTTCGGTAAAAGTAGAGGTGTTCAAAACCTAGGTAGAGGCAGAGGCCGAGGTGGTAATAGTCCTGTTACTAAAACCGAGTGTAGTAGCTGTTGTGTTAAATCAGATGGCGTAATGGCGAAGATCGGAACATGTCTCTTTCCGTATGCAAATCTTCCAACAGCAGATGGTCTAGTGAATGGTAAGGACGTAATTGTAATGAGGGATACAGGTTGTACCGGTGTAGTAGTTAAGAGTAGTTTAGTTACGGATGACCAGTTGGTAGGTAACAGTCACCGTGTATGTTGTTAAATAAGTCGGTAAAGTATGTGCCAATAGCGAGAATGATGTAGATACACATTTCTTTAAAGGGAATACAGAGGCACTATGTAAGGACGACCCGATGTACGATTTAACGATAGGGAACATAGAAGGTTCAGTACTTCCGGTAGTGTCTGATTTTAGGAGTAGCATAAGTAATGCAGTAGAGACTAGAGCGCAGGTTCAGAAGCAAGCGCAGGCTTATAGAAAACTAAAGGTTCCTGCAGCCGTAGGTGACATATCTAGAGCGGAGTTTATAGAAGCACAAACTCAAGACGAGGCATTAGATCCTTGTAGAGTGATGGCCAAGGATGGTGTAGTTACGAAGTGTAAAGGGTCCGGTAGTTCTAAGTTTGTACATAGGAGTAGTTTATTGTACAGAGAATTTGAAGATAGTGGTGGTAGACAGGTCATCAATCAGTGGTACCTACCCAGTATAGAACGACAGTGCTTAAGATAGCTCATGAGTCGATTATGGGAGGTCATTTAGGTGTAAAGAAAACGTCAGATAGAGTATTGGCATTGTGTTATTGGCCAGGCGTTAGTGGATGTGTAACTAGGTATTGTAGGTCCTGCGGTGTAGTGACCAATGTACATTTAGGTCAGATGCCAATGATAGATATACCATTTAAACGGGTAGCCGTAGACATAGCTATAGACGCACCAATATTTCCAGTGTCAGATAGAAAAAATAGGTATATTCTAACCATGGTAGACTATGCCATTAGGCATCCAGAGGCAGTAGCATTTCCCTCAATTGAAACTGAGAGAGTAGCAGAGGCATATGTCCAGTAGGCTAGGTTGTACCAGAGGAAATGCTGACTGATTGTGGGTTACAGTTTACGTCTGAACTTATGGCTAAAGTTAGCAGGTTATTGTATTTGCGTCAAATCACAACAACACCGTATCATCCTATGTGTAACGGGTTGGTCGAGCGATTTGATGGGACGTTAAAGAAAATATTACGACGTATGTGCACAGAGAGACCCAATCATTGGGACAAGTATCTCAATGCTTTGTTATTTGCATTTAGAGAGGTTCCACAGGAGAGTTTAGTATTTTCTATTATTGTACGGTAAATCAGTTAGAGGTCCCATGAGGATTCTTAGAGAGATATGGGCAGGTGAAGCAGATAGTGAGGAGGTTAAGACTACATATCAGTACGTGTTAGATCTTAAGGAGAAACTAGAGGAGACTTGTAAGATATCTCAAAATCAGTTAGTTAAGGCAAGTACCAAGCACAAACGGTACTATGACAAAAAGCTAGGGCTAGGAGATTTATGATAGATGACCAGGTGTTAGTGTTACTCCCGACCAACAATAACAAGCTGTTATTACAATGGAAAGGGCCATTTTACGTTACGTTAAAGGGATAGTGAATACTATGGATTATCGAATCGAGATGAATGGAGCGTTGAAGACCTTTCATGCGAATATGCTAAAAGAGTATATTAGTAGAACCGATCATGTGCAACAAGGGGTGTTAATGTTGCAGTTATTGAGGATAATGAGAAAGGCAGTACAGAGGACACTAGTCCCATGTATTTTCCCACTAGTGTAGGAAAGCAGACAGCAGCCAATGTAGACATATCGGGCATGCTTAGTGTAGAGCAGCAACGAGAGATATATAGTTTACTCTCGGAGTTCAATGATGTCTTGTACGAAAACCTGGGGCAGACAGACGGAGTGCAACAAGATATTGTACTCACATCAGGGGAACCAATTAGAATTAAGGGGTATCCCATTCCATTTCACTCCCGATCAATTGTTGACGAGGAGGTGAAAGACATGTTAAAATTGGGTGTCATCGAACCTTCAAGCGCCCCTTTTTCATTCCCAGTCGTACTTATTAAGAAAAAAGATGGGTCAATTCGATTCTGCATCGATTTTAGACAGCTCAGTAAACGTACCATCTTTGATGCAGAGCCAATGCCTAATATTGAGGAGGTTTTCTCTAAACTTGCGGGATATTCGTATTTCTCGAATTGAGACCTCAGTCAAGGGTATTGGCAAGTCCCATTTTCAGACCAAGCTAAAGAGATAACTTCACAGGGACTTTTTAAGTTCAAGGTCATGCCCTTCAGTCTCGTAAACGCTCCTGCAACCTTCTGTAGGTTAATGAGGAAGGTGTTGAAGAATTTGTCCAACACAGATAGTTTTGTAGATGACATCCTGGTGTTTACAACAACATTTGAAGACCATATTAAGGCTCTGCGTAATTTGTTGGAACGGCTACGCTGGTTTAAACTTACTGCAAAACCTAACAAATGTCACATAGGTTACGCAGATATAGAGTGTCTGGGTCATGTTGTCTGTCGGGAGAGATCAGAAATTAAAACCCAATCCCGACAAGGTTAATGCAATTCAGGAAGCACCAAGACCCGAGACAAAGAAACAAGTTAGGTCATTTTTAGGGTTGGCGAGTTTTTACAGGAAATTCATCCAAAACTTTTCGGCTATAGCTGCACCTTTGTCAGACTTGACAAAGAAAGGTCAATCCAATAGTATAACTTGTGGGAAAAGCCAGGAGCGAGGTTGTGTCTGTTTAAAGGGAAATCTGGTCAAAACCCCTATACGAAAATTACCTGAATTTGACAAGGAGTTTATCCTCAGAACGGATGCGTCCTATATAGGGATTGGTGCAGTCCTACTGCAAGAGCAAGATGGGTGTAATCTCCCCGTGGCTTACGCAAGTCGGAAACTACTACCCCGGGAACGTAACATGACCTTCATATATGTCTTGATGGTACTGTATCTAATACAGACATGTATGCGGATGATACCACTATCTTCGATGTTAACACATCAAAAGCTGTAATTGAGCAAAATCTTCAAACTGCTTTAAATGCTCTCAATGATTAGTGCCTAAATAATGGTATGGTTTTAAACACTGAAAAAACTAAAGTGCTCTTAGTTACTACACCTCAAAAGCGTGCACGACTTGTAAATAATAAATTATCATTAAAATATAATAACATTGAACTGCAACTTACAACAGGTGATAAAATTCTAGGAATGCATATAAATGAACACTTGAAGTGGGATAATCACATAATGTATATTCGTCAGAAAATATCAGCCAACATCTGGCGACTGTCAAGAATAAAATCATATATTCCTTTAAATTACCGGATAATATTTTATAAGGCATATGTTCAACCTCGTCTAGATTATTCTAATATAATATGGGGAAATACAAAGAAAACTAAAATACAACTTTTATTACGTTTGCAGCGGAGAGCATGTCGTACTATTTTAGGCGACCAATATACAAAACTGAATGAAGCACTGGTTACCATAATTCCCTTAATATCGAGCAAATGATATTTCTTCAAAAGGCAAAATTTATGTATAGAGTAAAAAAAAATACAGTCCCGTCATATATTGGTGATATGTTTCATCCTGCTGTTATCTCGCAGAGAAATCTACGATCTGTATACACACTAAATTATAAAACTCCAAGACCAAACAAAGAATTGTTTAAAGGGAGAATGTCATATTCTGGAAAAAATATATGGAAAAGCATTTCTTCATATATTAGAGAATGTAAACTTTACATCTAACTGTGTTAAATGGCTGAAAACACAATCATAATGCAATAATTACGTATTGTTATGTATGGCAGTTTAGGATAATTAATGACCATCTTGTGTACTTTATTGTGCAAACCATCACCTCAAACCATGTATATAATTATGTATATATATGTATATAATTATAATAATAAGAATGACTGTGCACATGGATGTGAATGTGTGTGTGTGTGTGCGTGTATATGTGCATGTGTGTGCACTAGTTTAAAGGAAATATCACTGTTTCTGTTTTATTATATATGTTTTGCATTGTATATGTATGACTTTACAGAGGGCCCCAAGGGAGATTAGTGTTGGCTAATTGGGTCACCCTCTATAAATAAAGACATTCATTCATTCATGCATTTCATTCATTCACGAGAAAATCATAATGAACTGTTTAAGTGTATTGTCGACAGGGCGGTTCTAGTGGCTGTTCTTGTGTCTGTCCATGTGTCTATCTAAACGTATGTCTATACGTTAGTCTATGTGCGTGTGACCCTATGTTTATCTGTGATTGTGTCAGGTTTTGTGTCTGCTTTGGTTGTGCTAGTGTTTGTGTTATGTCCGACACTGTGTCTTTGCTTGTATCTATGTTCATGTTTGTATGTGCTCGTGTCTATGTTGTCTTTGATTGTGTATGTGCTCGTATTTGTACTTGTGCTTGCGTATATGTTCATGTACGTGCGTGTGTTTGTTCATGTGTATGTGTTGTATCTGTAAATATGTCTGCAGACGATATAAAGTATGGGATGATTATTCGAGTACTTGAAGGTAAAGTTATATATCAAGCTATATCCCATGAATTTTGGATAAACATTAGCATAAAGATCGATACTTTTCCAGTTATTTGGTATAACATTTATTTCTTTTTTAAACCGTTCCAAGGCGGTAGCCCTATTGTCAACCCTTTTGTGTTTGTGATGTCTTATTTGGCCTTTTATTCATCATTAAATTTGTTCTTTGTTGCTGTGTGTGTTTGTGGTTGACTGTCGTCCTTGAATGCTGCTTTTTCTGTTCGATTTTTATATCTATATTTCCAATATGCTGGATTATAAAATGTGAATCATAACCTCTTAAAATACAACAGGTATTTTCCTAGTCAATCTGAAATTAAAATTACACGATTCATGAGCACTTCCTCTAAACGTTCCAGTTATGTGACAATGATCTCTAACCAGCTTGTGTCCGTTCACATAATTCTTATTGAATCATGACATTTTGTTGATGCCTTAAATTCTTCTTCTCGTGATTCTGTCATTGTTAAATCTTTTTTAAAATGCTGCGATATAGTTTTCCTATAATGTTTTTCTTCTTCTATCATTTTTTCTATAAACTTATAAACAGCGTTTGGTCCTCTGTATGTCACAACTGGTTTAGAATATGTATCATCATAACCACAGACAACCTTGTATCCGTACCCACAATCAGTATGCTTTTGATATGCTTCTGTGTATGATTTTTTTAGGATTACCAAGAGCTAAAGAAATGTCCTCAGTTATTGCTTCAAATTCAGCATATATAACAAACGGAACCATTAATTGTCTATCGTAGTTTTAACTTAACCGTCTCGTTTTCTTCTGGCATTTTTATTGCTTGTTTACCGTTAAGTGAAAGACAATCAAGCTCATGCTTTTTTAGCACCCTTTCCGTTTTAAAACACTGTAAACACATTTTACAAAAAAAAATTCTTTCCTTATGCATGATATGAAGACAGAAAATGGAAAAATTTTAAACAGATATGGAACTTTATGCCAGACTCTTGTTTTAGAATGCTTATATGTGGTAATTCCGGTTCTGGTAAAAAAAAGACTTTAGTTCACATGTTGTTAAAACTTTTAGTGTAATATGACAAGATTTATTTATTTCCTAAAAACTTGGAACAGTCAAAGTATAAGGTCTTGTCATAAAAACTTGAAGAAATAGCAAAACAGAATAAAATTCCCATTTAAGACATATTATAATGTTGAAATGATGAAGTTATCCCTGTGAATGACCTAGACTCCGATATTCAAAAGACAGTATTTTTTTATGATTATGTTTTTTAACGTAATCAGAATGATATTATTAATCATTTTATCCAAGGTAGGCATAACAACTGTTGTGAAATTTATTTGACAAAATCTTATTACAAATCTCCTAAAATCATATGATTAAATTGTTCTCATTATATCTTCTTTGAAACTCCAAGTAAAAATGAAATTGACATGCTTTCTAGAGAACAAGACGTAAGTAAAGATCAGTATAAAAAAGCAACTGACGAACAATACGACTTTCTGTATTTGGACAAGCCTAGGAAGTTATGAAGGTTATGAAGGTAACTTCATAGGCGACTTCTCGTCCGAGGAATTAGCGAAGCATAACTTTACAGGTGAAATTTAATATAATGTATATTATAATGGGACTTTTTAATGATCTTGGTGAGGACGTTAGTACTGACAGTGTTAATATTACAAATTTTGGTATTGTACTATCTATGTAAAACAGAAACACCAGGTTAATTATCTTTAAGGGTAAAAATGAGGAAAATATTTTAAAAAGTGATCTTAACATGGATAATATTAGAATAACAAATGTCGGTAATCCAACCGATGCAGACGATGTAGAAATAAAACAATTTACTTTAAGAAGAATAAGAAAGATTATAGACGATTTTAATATCGATAAAATTCTAGAGATCATTAAAAATTTAACAACATAATTATGTTGATGACAAAATACGTCAAGTAAAAACACAGTTGAAACCCGTGAGAAAATGATTGAAATTCAAAACGGTTTAAAAGATGAAATACAACTTCTGGGTGATGCTTTGAAAGAGTTAGACAAAAAAGAGGCTGGAGTGGAAGATAGCGAGCTCTATAAAAGGTTAGGTGTAAAAATACAAGCTGGTGTTGAAACTATTAATGAGCGAATTCAAAGCATCAATCAACAAATGGTGGATAAAATTGAATTAGACTGCTATTAAAGATATAAAAATACTTCATAGTTATTTAGATAAAACATAATTATAATTAATGCTGTTTTATTTTGTTCTTTAATATGATAAACTAAATATGTTATATTAAATAATATAATACTGCAGATATGACAGGACTCTATTAGTGTTGACTTTTACTCCAGAAGTTTAAACAGTGCATAACGTCTCTATTGTAAAATGGAATTTCATTCTATTACATAAACAAGTGTCAGATCAAGTCTGGCTAGGGACTATGACATGTTTAAGTCTTTAATTGAAGCGGTTATTTGGTTTGTACTTTGATAACAACATTTCTTTTTTCCTTTATAAGGGGAAAGAATTCCGACAGTGTTTTAGTTATCTCGGAGAGATAAGATCGCTAACGCCTCCAAGCACACCTGTTCGTGCTTTAACTGCTACTGCAATCCATCAGATAAGACCAGAAATCCTAGCTAGTTTGGCTTAAAGAAAGACCAAGTTATTGTGATAGAGACCAGCGAATATCGACCCAATATTTTGTATTATATCATTAAAGCGCATGAAATAGTGTCAGAGACATTAATATGGCTTGTGGACGATCTCAGTGTATATAAAAAGGCCACAAACAAAACGGTCGTCTTTTGTCGCTCAGTCAAAGCAATGACCGATATATACCATTACCTAGAGTCAAATTTACCTGGGGATGGTTATGTTTAAGATAAAAAAGGTCTTGGAGCAAAAACCTTAGATATGTTCCATGGGTCAACCACAAGGAGAACAAAGAAGTTCATTTTATCTAACTTTGTCTCTGATATCAGCCTTCGCCTTATTATAGCAACTGGTGCCTTTGACATGTCTATTGATGCCAGTGATGTGCCTAGGGTTATTCACTGGGTGCTCAAAAGACATTGGTGAGTTTTGCGCAGGAATCTGGGAGGGCAGGGAGATATTGCTTGGCAGCAGTGTCCTTCACCTACTACCATGGAAGGAATGTTTCTGCCAAAGCAGCTTATGCAGCAATGAGAGTGTTTTGTTTAAAAGACAATTGCAAAACTATGTGCTGATGTCCCGACTGTTGTACCTTGATGTCATGATTAATGCACATTGATTCCATGACTAACGTACCCTGACTATTGTACCTTGATTTCCTTACTAATGTACACTGATGTCCTGCCTAATATAAATTGATTCCTGACTAATGTGCCTTGATGTGATGACTATTGTACCTTTATGTCCGGACTAATGTATATTGATCCCTGACTAATGTACATCGATTCCTTGACCGATGTAACTTGATTCCCTGATTAATGTACCTTGATTCCCCCGACTATTTTACCTTGATGTCTTGACTAATGTGCATTGAATACTTGATTAATGTACCTTGATTCCCTGACTAATATACCTTGATTCCCTGACTAATGTACCTTGATCCCCTGACTATTTTACCTTGATATCCTGACTAATGTGCATTGAATACTTGATTAATGTACCTTGATTCCCTGACTAATATACCTTGATTCCCTGACTGATGTAACTTGATTCCCTGATTAATGTACCTTGATTCCCTGACTATTTTACCTAGATGTCCTGACTAATATGCATTGAATACTTGATTAATATACCTTGATTCCCCTTGACTAATGCACTTTGATTCCCTGACTAATTCACCTTGATTCCTTGACTAATGTACAATGATTCCCTGACTAATTTACTTTGATTCCCTGACTGATGTACCTTGATTCCCTTACTAATATACCTTGATTTCCTGACTAATGCACCTTGATTCCCCGACTATTGTACATTGATGTCCTGACTAAGTACATTGATACCTGAATATTGTACCTTGATGTCCTGACTAATGGACATTGATGAGCTGACTAATGTACCTGATGTCCTGTGACTAATGTTCATTGATTCCCTGACTAATGTACATGTGATGATTCTCTGAATAATTTACATTGATTCCCTGAATAATATACATTGATTCCCTGGCTATTGTACCTCGAAGTCCTGACTAATGAACCTTGATTTCCAGACTAATTTACAGTGATGTTCTGACTTATGTTTATTGATTACCTCACTAATCAACCATGAATCTCTGACTAATTTACCTTGATTTCTTGACTAATGTAATTGGATGTCCTGACCAATGTACCTTGATGTCCAGACTAATATAGATAGATATAGATACTTTATTGACTTAAACTTTTACAGTTTCTCATCATTACATACATAATTTGTAATACATAATTATAATCACATGACAGGTTACACATACTTCTACACACTCACTTATAGTTCAATTTTCAATACTCCTTAATTAATCATAGCTCATATAAATCACACATTTTAATCAATAATCCAAGGATATCAAAAAACAAAAGGAATTATATATAAAATAACAATTTATGTGAGGATGTACTTGAATATATTTTAAGAAATAATATTTGGAATAGAACATCTGACAGTAAACGCCTCTGACAAATATTTACTTAAATTAAAAAGTTCTTTCTTCTTTGAAGATTGTAGAAGTGTTATAAATTTAAACATATTTGGCCTTTATATGTAATATTTTCTGATATATTTCTTTCTAATATCATTATAAGCTGTACAAATTAAAACAAAGTGAAATTCGTCTTCAATATCAGTTGAATTACATATTTGACAAACTCTTTCATTTCTTTTAATCCTCTGTCTTGCATAACGACCTGTCTCAATTCTTAAGCTATGTGAAGATAAACGTAATTTAGTAAAAACACTTCGTAATCTTTTTGTACATAAAATATTCAGATAGTTTTCATATCCAAAATTATCTTTAGCATGTCTATACAAACTTTATAATACTCTATTTTCTTGTAGATCAGTGTTCCATTTTTGAATAAAACAATCCACCAACCTCTGTTTAAAGCCAGATATAAAATGTTGATGGTTCACCCTTAAAGGATCATCCCATATATACATAAAGCCATACGTATTAAGCAGAGATTTTACATTGGATAACCAATTGTTTAAACCACTTTCACAATCAGATAATGAAGATTTATAAATAGATGATAAAATTATATTTTCTGTTTTAACTAATTTCAACCAATATCTAACTATTCTGGTATATCTTGTGATAAATAAAGGATAACGCCCCAATTCACCGTAAACACCAGCATTACTCGTGGTCAGTTTTACTCCTAGAATGTGTTTACAAAACTTGAGATGAATTCTCTCTATCTCTTTTGATTTTATGAAACCCCAGACTTCACAGCCGTAATTGAGTATTGATGAGACGAAAGCATCAAATAATTGAAGGGATGTTTTAGGTTTTAGTTCAGTTTTTCTTATGTTTGCAGTTAAAAGATTCATAGCTTTTAATGCTTTGCCGCACATAGCCTGTTGATTTAACGTATACGACCCTGTGTAGTTAAATACAACTCCAAGATAATTAAAATCATCTGAAACCTCTAATAATGCTTTAATATACACTGATTCCCTGAATATTGGACCTTGATGTTGTGATTCATGCACATTAATTCCCTGACTATAGTAATTTGGTGTCCTGACTATGGTACATTGATTTATTGAATACTCTACCTTGATGTCGTGATTAATGCACATTGATTCCCTGACTAATGTACATTGATTCCCTGACTAATGTACATGATTCCTCGACTAATGTACATTGATTCACTGACTAATGTACATGATTCCCTAACTAATGAACATTGATTCCCTAACTAATGTACCTCGATTCCCTGAATAATGTACATTGGTGGTCTGCATTATCTGCCTTAATGCACTGGTTAATGTACATGATACCCTGGTTAATCTGCCTTGATGCACTAGCTAAGGTATTTTGATGACAAACCACACCGATGGCAATGCTAATTTACTTTATTGCCCAGTTTTTTCTACTTCAATGCCTTGCCTAATCTACTTTAATGCCCTGGTTAGTCTATTTTAATGCCCTGGACAGTCAACTTTAATGCCCTGGTTAGCCTACTTTAATGCCCTATTTAATCTACTTTAATGCCCTCCCTAGTCTAATTTAATGCACTGATTAATCTACTGTAATGCCCTGGTTAATCTACTTTAATGCCTTGGTTAATCTACTTTAATGCCATGGTTAATCTAATTTAATGTCCTGGTTAATATAATTTAATGCACTGGTTAATCTACTTTAATGCCTTGGTTTATATATTTTAATGCCCTGGACAGTCAACTTGAATGCCCTGGTTAGCCTACTTGAATGCCCTAGTTAATCTACTTTAATGCCCTCCTTAGTCTACTTGAATGCCCTGCTTAATCTACTTTAATGCCCTGGTTAATCAACTTTTATGCCCTGGCTAGTCTACGTTATTGCCCTGGTTAGCCTACTTTAATGCCCTGGATAATCAACGTTAATGCCATGGCTAGACTACGCTATTGCGCTGGTTAGTCTACTTTAATGCCCTGGTTAATCAACTTTAATACACTCTCTAGCCTTCTTGAATGTCCTGGTTAATTTAATTTAATGCCCTGGCTAATCTACTTTAATGCCCTATCTAGCCTTTTTGAATGCCCTGGTTAATCAACTTTAATGCCCTGGCTAGTCTACGTTATTGCCCTTGTTAGTCTACTTTAATGCCCAGGTTAATCAACTTTAATGCCCTCCCTAGTCTACGTTATTGCCCTGGTTAGTCTACTTTAATGCCCTGGTTAAACAACTTTAATGCCCTGGCTAGTCTACGTTATTGCCCTGGTTAGCCTACTTTAATGCCCTGGTTAATCAATTTTAATGCCCTGGCTAGTCTACATTATTGCCCTGGTTAGCCTACTTTAATGCCCAGGTTAATCAACTGTAATGCCCTGGCTAGTCTACGTTATTGCCCTGGTTAGCCTACTTTAATTCCCAGGTTAATCAACTTTAATGCCCTGGCTAGTCTACGTTATTGCCCTGGTTAGTCTACTTTAATGCCCTGGTTAATTAACTTTAATGCCCTGGCTAGTCTACGTTATTGCCCTGGTTAGTCTACTTTAATGCCCA
Source organism: Cyrtodaria siliqua (assembly GCA_037043455.1). NCBI lineage: Eukaryota > Metazoa > Mollusca > Bivalvia > Adapedonta > Hiatellidae > Cyrtodaria > Cyrtodaria siliqua. Next base: position 8,862 of record JAWPHD010009844.1, on the reverse strand, counting down.
GGTTAATCAATTTTAATGCCCTGGCTAGTCTACGTTATTGCCCTGGTTAGTCTACTTTAATGCCCTGGTTAATCTAATTTAATGCCCTGGTTAATCTACTTTAATACACTCTCTAGCCTTCTTGAATGTCCTGGTTAATTTAATTTAATGCCCTGGTTAATCTACTTTTATGCCCTATCTAGCCTTTTTGAATGCCCTGGTTAATCAACTTTAATGCCCTGGCTAGTCTACGTTATTGCCCTTGTTAGTCTACTTTAATGCCCAGGTTAATCAACTTTAATGCCCTCCCTAGTCTACGTTATTGCCCTGGTTAGTCTACTTTAATGCCCTGGTTAATCAACTTTAATGCCCTGGCTAGTCTACGTTATTGCCCTGGTTAGCCTACTTTAATGCCCTGATTAATCAATTTTAATGCCCTGGCTAGTCTACATTATTGCCCTGGTTAGCCTACTTTAATGCCCAGGTTAATCAACTTTAATGCCCTGGCTAGTCTACGTTATTGCCCTGGTTAGCCTACTTTAATGCCCAGGTTAATCAACTTTAATGCCCTGGCTAGTCTACGTTATTGCCCTGGTTAGTCTACTTTAATGCCCAGGTTAATCAATTTTAATGCCCTGGCTAGTCTACGTTATTGCCCTGGTTAGTCTACTTTAATGCCCAGGTTAATCTAATTTAATGCCCTGGTTAATCTACTTTAATACACTCTCTAGCCTTCTTGAATTTCCTGGTTAATTTAATTTAATGCCCTGATTAATCTACTTTAATGCCCTATCTAGCCTTTTTGAATGCCCTGGTTAATCTAGTTTAATGCCCTGGTTAATCTACTTTAATGTCCAGGTTAATCTACTTCAATGGCCTGGTTAATCTACTTTAATGCCCTGTCTAGCCTTTTTGAATGCCCTGGTTAATCTATGTTAATGCCCTGGTTAATCTAATGTAATGCCCTGGTTAAGATACCGTAATACATGAAATGCTTACAAGTAGTATTACATCTTCATATTTAAGGCATCTTATTCACATGCCATTTTTTCTCTTTGAACCAATCATGAACATTCTTTACATTTTTTTTTGAAACAAACAACAGTTGCTTGTCTTGACGTAGATCTGCTTCTGATCTGTAACTAAAAATAAACAAATGAAAATAAACATTTAATGACTTTCAGCTATTAAATTAATTAAAGACATATAAGGTGATTTGATAGATGCATCTCATGACTGCTTAAGATTGGCTGATTAATTGTTTTACATCATTTTAGCACATTTTAGGCTATTTATGATGGTTAATATTTAGAGGCGGAGGCAGACCACTGCATATTTCATGGGTGACCTAGTAACGTAGTCCTCCCGCATTCGTAGGTGTCTACACCTTCTCATTTACAAGTAGAGGTCCCAGTGGGAGTTGAACCTGTAGCGGTGAGAGGAGTGACAGCTTAAGAACATATAATAACTCTTATTCAAGATTGTCAACATTTAACTTGTTTCTGAAGGTCCTCAAATGTTCTCTTGAACATTAAGGTAGTCTTCCCAATCCGATCAATGATCCTGTCCTTGTGCTTCTGTCCCGATTATCCGATTATTGCTTTAGCGCCGTTATTCATCAGTTTGATAAAATAATCTCTTGTAAAGTATACACGTCATGTTAATTTGAACTGTACATTAATAGTTTGGCAATATCAGATAAATAGCCCGAATCAAGAAAAGTAGACTATATGTGTAATTTATTTTCCACCCATGTTTTTATATATAATATAGTGTATTTAGTATTGATTTTTCAACTTCTTTCTTCTATAAATGTATCAAACAAATATTCCGATATAGCAATTTAATTTTTACCTCAGGCACATCTAGTTTTGGCCGTGATTGTTTACCACAAAATAGCCGACGGATGAATGGTTGGCAGGCTAATACACTGCATACAAACCTACTCAAGAAATCGCTTCAACTGACACCTAAAATGAACCTTTATTAGGAGACTGCATTGAAGAGATCATTTGCTCGCCCATAATATATAAGTATACCGACACATCAGTGCAATCATTAACTCAACGTCAGAGGCACACACATCGATTTATTTATTGTTTATCATTTCGACTTAAAAACTGTTTGAATGTAATTAAATAATAAAAACAAATGAAATTTCAGTTATCGGCGTTATTCTACTAATGTTTTAAATATGTTGTTGAAATATAATCATTAGTTACTAATATGTAAAGCAATTGCCTTCAGCTATTCTGCTATTATAATAATTTCTATTAATAATTGAAAATATGCAGATTATGTAGAAAACCAACGGGACGCCGCGAGTTTAAACTAACCAAGATTGACATGTGTCTCTTTAATAATGTTACTTTCCACAACGCAAGAGACATAGTTTATTAAGTACCTTCAAGATTGGAATCCTTACCACCTGAATAGTTAACAAAACGGTTCCTATTTATCTGGTGACTGATTCCTAGACCTTGTGTACTTACAACCGGAAAGAAAACAAACAGAGTTTGAACTGAAGGGCATAGGGGATTTGATGTTTAATAATATTTATTTAAAGGGTTGTAAACTTACTAGCAATATTAATTAATATTTATGATTTGTTAAAACCAGCCGAGTCGTCAGGTTATCCAGTACTAACACATTCATAAGCAATAGTTAAACCACAGACCTAATAACAAACAGATTGGACACTACGAACATTTTCTAAGTAAGCACAGTGCGAAAATTTAACAAATTATTTCCCAACTTTAAACACATATATTATAAAATGTTTTATAGATATGTACAAGTTTCATTCATGCCAAATACTATCACAAATTTAATTTTCTTTCCAACGATAGTATTTTTCTTTCTCTTACATTAAGAGCAAAAAAGGAGTTTGACGGAAACTTTGAATATGTCAAAACCTTGATTTTTAAGAGAAAAGCGAAAAATTATGACATTTTTAACTTTAAACATCTTTTTATACAATTTCTTAATTTCAAAATAAACATAAATTATTATAATACCATTTTGCTATTCACTGTGAATCGTTTGAATGTATTCTCATCAAAATCAGTGAATAATTGAGAGAGGAGATAGAAGGAAAAGTTAAGGTGTCACGTGATATTTTGGTTATTTCATTGGTTAAGATAGGAAGTTTCCTATCTGTTTGTTAATATGTCTGTGGTTAAACCGAAGGTAACATGCGGATTAATTTAAAGCTGTTATACATATACACATTTCGAATGAAACTAAAACACATTACGACGATTTTTCTTTCTATTTGGATTGTTTCTTTGTTGTTTTATTACTATTGGTTTTAGATGAGAATGCTGTTTTAGTGAATATTAAAGTATTTAAGAAAGAAAAAGTGTGTATATAATTAATAACCAGTGCCATGACAGCAGATATACAAATATAACAGGAAAAGTAACATTCAAGGACCACAGTCAACCACAAACATACAGAGAAACAAAAACAACTTTAAAGATGAATAAAAAGCAGGATAAGACATCATAAACACAAACGGGTTGACAATAGGGATAAAGGCCATTGGGGGTTTAAATGAGGTTCATGGGTGCACCAAACCTCACTCTTACCCTATTGTCATCCCAGTAAACGGAACATTGTAAATAAAGATATCCCCCATGAAGTTGAATGCTTCTAAGCGATATGTTGTGTGACCTGTCATGAAAAACATCAGGAAAAGAAATTTCCAATTCCTGAAGTTTCTTTCACCATCCCCAGCACGGATGCTTCTCTTTCTCACACTTTTCAGTAGTCCGTATTTTAACAGTCCACAGTGGTAATGATACTTCTGTCTGTAAAATTAGACCCTGTTACCATCAGTGTCGTTTTCAATGTTTGCCACAGAATCATTAATGTCATTCAAGGTATACACATATAATATGTAAAATATTTCACTAGCTCTTCAGTATACAAAGTATTCTAAAAAAATGTAACATTAATCGTGTCTGAAGGAATATTAAATGAAGAATATTTCAAGTTCATGTGAATTCCAAGTCACTTCTTCTTTAGATACAAGATGTGATCACAACTTAAAGCCAACGTTTTTAATTTTAGATTTACGTGATTTGTTTTTAAATTGAGCAGTAGGAGGAGGAAATAAAATAAAAATAAAATTGTAAAATCTAAGTCTCGGAAATAAAAATAAAATGATTAACGATGAAATTTATGTTTTGAAACAACACGATTTAACATAAATTCTAAGATCATTAATAAAGAGATTTTCCTATAAAGGGTGTTATTACTATTGTTTAGAGCTTGTAAACTAAATTACTACTCAATTGTTTTTTAAAAAACCACATAAGTCAAAAATTAAATAAATCTGACCTAATTCAAAATGTAGAGAGCATGCTTTATATTGTAATCTAGAACTAGCAGTAACATTCTGTGCATATCGCCACTAACATGTTTTAGTTTGCATCTTTCTTCTTGCTGTATGTAGAGGCTAAAAACGTCTGGTATTGTAATCTATAAACAGTGTTGGTGTGTTTTCTATACTGTATGAGTACTAGTGTCACAACCGAATTTAAGGGTTCTGTACCCCATTGCCTGAAATAACCAGGACAGTTTGTGCGTTCCAGAGTCTTGGGAAGAGGATTTTTAGAAGTTACATGTCCGTAGGCCAACACATTTTCATTGACGTAAGAAATTTTTTTCTAATAAAAGTAATATTCATATGTTATTGTTTATATGTATGTATAAATCGGACTGGGTCAATTCAAATTTGGGCTGTAATTTCTGCTTACCCATAGACAAGTACTATTAAATATTTAAAATTTCAAAAATCCTGTCCAAATATAAAATGCAAAATGTTTACATAATTAATACTTCGACTTCCGACCTTACAAAGTAAAATTAATACTAAATCATAATTCCAATTTTATAAAAAGGGTGCGATATTACGTTATTGTGAAAATAGTTTTTTTCTAGACACAACTTTTATTGTTTGAAAAAAAATCTAACAGGAGGAAAAAATGAAATAAAATTCATGTTTTCTTACTTTTATTTTTATTTCAGTTTTGCAAAATGTATGGTAGGCTCTTACGTATGTCTAAAAATCAAAAAATAAGTGAATTGCATAATATGTTATAAGTCCTAAATAAAATTCATGCCGGTTGCGACCTTTGTTAAAACAGAGACCTTATATTAAGTGATGTTATACACAATACAGCCATGTCTCAAAGTAGAGCACTTTTGTTTTAGTTTTGATCTCATATCATTCTTCATGTAACTTTTAATTAATATTCCTGTGTTTTGTCATATGTTCAATTACTACTGTCAGCTATATATATATACTCGGTACAAAAATGAGCCAATGAATATAATTGGCTATAAAATAAGTAATATGGTATGGATTTCCATAAACTGTATTTCTTTTTAAACATAAGAATGTATGTAAGCTTTGCCCTAAACGAGAAAACAATGGGCGAAATAAAGAAAATGGAATTTAGCTGGTTATTTGAATGGTTATGCAGCCTGCGTATCACAGTTAACAGTCAAAATACTAAATTAAAAAGCAGGCAAAATATCCTAAGGGTGATTAAACACTACTCACACTTTAAAGGCTTGAGTAGTGGAACCACCTAATCGAAATTCAAGTAGGAAACCAAATGTATTTGAGAATGTACCACCGATATCTATAAATATCGGGCACATTGTCCAGTAAACAAAACAAAACAAAATATATCTACCATCATTATGCCCATTCATACGAAGTTCGCGCATTTTCTATTAACTTTATGATATGATATTTAAACCTGATATTTGAAAATTACAATTTTCTGTTTCGATCTTAGAGTTTATTGAATTCAATCAAACTTTCCTTTCCCTACATATTGATAGAGTTTAACAGAGTGTGTAATATCTAACTGTTACGAGCCTGCGTAACGAGACAAAAGATTTAACAGTATTAAATATTTATTTACACAAAATTTACAGATTGAAGTATTAAACTAAAATATCAGATACCTTTTACAATAATATAAGTCCAGTTTTATCTGATGTTAGTCCAAAGTTAGTCCAAAGTATCTGAATAATTTTACTATAAAATTGTTAATCCGATCCCGGTGTAAATCCACAAAAATCCAAATTCCATCAATCCACAAAGTCCAATTTTTAATTCACAATTAAATCTCTTTTGTACGATCACTAAATATTATATCACTTTAAATTATTCCACTAGAATTCTTTCACAATATCTGGTGAGTTATTCAAGAACTGGTGAAAACTGAAATCCCGATCAATCTGGAAATCTCTTATTTATCTGGAAATCTCTTATTTATATACTAAAATCTTATTGTTCTACAACATTCATGAAATGTTTCGTGGGTGTTCTAGAAAGTTCCTTGGATTTACCAAAACTTCTAATAAAGTTGTAAACAGTTTTCTGGAATATTCTTTCTATCAATAATAACCAAATTTCTAAATAGATCTTATGAGAGTCTTCCAGAATATACTATCTATTATTAGTATACATATAAGGATACCAGAATCCATATATAGACAATTCAAAATAAATAAACAAACAAACACATCTACATGATATAATAATATGCATACACAATATACATATAACATATAAATGTCCAAAAAAATTTCAACTATTATTAATAAGTGTAATATCTAAGTCTTATATCTAAGCAAAGGTAAATTATTAAACTAAATGATATGAATTACCATTTCAACTTAATGAAACTTACCACTTCAACTTAAAGGAACTCGGCAATACTTATCCCATCAACTTAGTAATGGTACTCGGCATTACTTACCCTTTCCACTTTAAACCTAATAACCTAACTCACTAGGTAACTGAATTCACTACTTTCTTTTAAGTTTAAGTTATAAATTCAACAATTTAAGCTAGTACATATTGGTATAGTTATCATTGTTTGCCCTATATCAAATCATTAGTAATCTATTCTTCTTATGTTAAATAGAGGATATTTGTTGTTTTGGAGTAAATAACAGATTTTATTTCACCGAGAAGTGAGAAGATTTATATTCTCACGAATGCGAAGTATGAGCTAAAATATGAAAGTTTTTTTACTTCGAGATGATATAAAATCTGTTATTTACGACAAAACAACACATTTTCAATTTATTTCATGCTTTTTCGAACGTTTTTCAATCCAATGATGAAAAATATGTATAGCTTTTCTAAAAAAAAAAGTTGATATTGGCGACTTTTCCCCTTTGCTCACGTTTTATACTAAACTTCGGTATTGAAACAGTCTTTAACTGGTTGATACCTAATTGCAGGTGATCACACACGTTTCAACGATAAATTACAACAGTACATTTGATTTGAATTAATTACTTCAACCTAGCTCAGCTAAATTTGGTCTAAATCAGATAATTAACATCGGTAGTTTGGGTTATCGTTGTCGTTGAAGTCTATTTTTAACTAGTCTCGCAAAAATCTACGTTTATCCTCCATTTTACTTTTCACGTTTACCACGAGACTCCAAATATATCTTGTTTGCCATATGTTGCCTCATACGTTCGATTATTCTGCTGAAAACAGCACAGATATCCGTTAACGCAATATTTTCCACATCTTTTTTTCATACAGTCATCATTGAGAGTTATAAGAGCGTTTCCTGGTCGTGCACTATCTCTCTCTACAACTATAGCACGAGGTCTGGACAACTCACCAATAACAACTTCATTAGGGCCAATACTCTTGGTTTCAATATTTCTGATACCATAAATTGAGCTTTTTACTTTTCTACTTCATCTACAAGCATTTGATGTATTTGCAAACTGCCTCCATTAGTTCGGCTGTTTGCTTGTTTTCGTATTGCTATGTATTGTTGATAATAACTAGTCGACTGTTTCATATGACCGGTGTATGGGTGGAGCATCATCGCCATTTCTTCTTCGGCTAACATGCAAAGAAAGGAAAGAAATAATGATAACCGTTAACGCAATATTTTCCACATCTTTTTTTCATACAGTCATCATTGAGAGTTATTAGAGCGTTTCCTGGTCGTGCACTATCTCTCTCTACAACTATAGCACGAGGTCTGGACAACTCACCAATAACAACTTCTTAGGGCCAATACTCTTGGTTTCAATATTTCTGATACCATAAATTGAGCTTTTTACTTTTCTACTTCATCTACAAGCATTTTGATGTATTTGCAAACTGCCTCCATTAGTTCGGCTGTTTGCTTGTTTTCGTATTTGCTATGTATTGTTGATAATAACTAGTCGACTGTTTCATATGACCGGTGTATGGGTGGAGCATCATCGCCATTTCTTCTTCGGCTAACATGCAAAGAAAGGAAAGAAATAATGATAACAGATGTAATGATGATAATATACAACTCCTAGTACTACTACTACTGCTACTACTACTACTACTGCTACTGCTACTGCTACTACTACTGCTACTACTACTAGCTACTACTACTACTACTACTACTACTACTACTGCTTCCAGTACTGCACTAGTACTACTGCTACTACTACTACTTCTACTACTACTGAAAACTACTACTACTACTACTTACTACTACCTACTACTACGACTACTGCTACTACTTACTACTCTCCCTCATCCTTCACCTCCTCCTCCTCGTCCTCCTCCTCCTACTACTCCTCTTCCTCCTACTCATACTGCTGCCCCTTACTACTAGATATAACTACTACTATTATTACTACTACACTACTACTACTATTAATAATAATAATTACTACTACTACTACTACTACTGCTACTACTACTATTACTACTACACTACCATTACTACTACTTACTACTACTACTACTACTACTGCTACTACTACTACTACTACTACTACTACTACTACTACTACTACTACTACTACTACTACTACTACTACTACTACTACGATCACTAC